>CBVK0100352315.1:0-21208 GCA_900067695.1 Picea abies
TATATATATATATATATTAAAATACAAATAAAAAAATAATTAAAAAGTGAGTAAAGAAAATAATTGAAAACGAAATGAAATACACAATTTAAAAAACTAAAATTATATATGAAAAAAAATGTAAAAAGGCATCTTTCTCAAGAGTGTTGTAATATACTATAATAATGTTATGTAATAACCTTGATTTATAAATTAAAGTGGTTTAGAGAAGGTACACAAGTTACAATTATATCATTTATTCGATGAGTTGTTGACACTTTGTACTCATTATAAAGGGGGTTTGAAGTTGTATTGTCGAATGTAACTATACAAATTTATCAATATTGTAATTTTAAAATTCTTATAAATTAAATTCTTATAAATATTTCAAATAATAATGTAATTTATATATGTAATTTAAGTTGTTTAGAATATGTGTTTTTTTTTTTTAATTTATTATTAAGTGAAAAGAGTTTTTTATTTCACAAATAAGAATGTTTTATATATTAATTTGATGTTTAATTTAATCATAATTTTAAAATTAGATTATTTTTATTATTATAAAATAAAATTATGAATTTAATTTTTTTAACATATTTTTTATTTTATTTGTTATTTTTGAAATTTATTAAAATAAACAAATAAATTTTCCTTTTTGAAAATAAATAAATAAATAACTTACTATTTTTACTTTTATTAGAAAAATTGTGATTTATTTTATGAAAAAAAATCATAATTTATTTTATGAATTTTAATAATTATATTATTCAATATTACTATTAGTGTATGAATTCCTTAAGCCGAGATTATATCTGGCCAATTAAATGTTGGTCAGATATGGATCTAAATTTAGATGAAACCATTTTCTTATTTATCGAGTATATATTTTTATGATATTTATAAAATGTAGCATTTGTATATTATATTAAAAAGGTGAAAGGTTTATCTAATTTGAATCGAAAAATGATTTATGTTTATTTTTCAACTCAATTAATATTAATATATGTTAGTTTGTAATATAGCGAAGAGACGTTGTATACCATACCATCTATGGTCAATTAAATGGATGTTCTATGATGAAACTATTTTCTTATTTATTGAGTTATATTTTTTAATAATTATTTATTATATAAGATAGGAGATTTCTTTTTAAAAGTAAACATAAAAGTTTTATTGTAATATAAACAAAAATGTGCATAGGTTTAATCATGAGCAGATATAAAGTTTGTTGGCATGTTCATTTGTAAACTAGTCTAACCCGTGAAATTGAACTTGAAGAGTTTTTGTGTTGCTAAAAAGGAAAGTAAAAGATAACCTTCTAAGAAGACTGGAACTGGACACATCTAGATATTGAAAATGATAGTCTTAAGATCAAATAAAATAGAAAAAGGAACATGAAATGAAGATATGAATCCCAAACATTAAGACAGAGGAACCTAGGCATGAAACTTGGATTTCTAAGCACCATCTCCCATGGTCGAGTGAGTCAGGGTTTCTCGTCATCATTCCCTACAGACACCCAATCCAAAGAGTTATAATCTAATTGGGAAAAGTTCTAACAACAAAGCTTCAGATTTTGGTCTAATAGGTCAGTCCAACTCATGCCCACCAAGATGTTGGGACTAGAGGTGCCTTCAGTGGCTAGACAATCATAAACTTTGTTGGCATCCTTCTTGACATGGGAGGGGATGAGAGTTGAAATGTCTTGAATGGCAGATTGAAGCATTCCTAGACTTTCTTCTAAATGCCAATTGCAAGAGACTTTACTTGGAGAGGAGCTATTCTAAATTCTGATGAGCATGTTGATGATAAAATGGAAGTCCCCTTCGACGATTAGCTTGGAGTAGTTCTACAATTTGGCAATCTTCATATTGTGGAGAAGAGCCCATAGTTCAATTGTGTTTTTGGAGGTGATTCTCAAGTTACCTGTGTAGATCCTAAATATATGTCCCTTTGCATCTCAAAATACTCCACCATAGTGAGTTGGGCCTGGGTTTCCCTTCAAAGCTCCATCAAAATTGAGCTTGATGAAATCTTGAGGGGAAGGAGACCATGAGAGAGGGGAGGAGAATTTAGGAGAACAGAGAAGGGATATTTGGATGGTCGAAGAAGAATTTAAATCCCAGTTGGAAAGAATATTTTTTTCCTTGTTGTTACACTTGAGGTCCTCCTCAGTCCATTGAGAAGACTAGATCATTTCAAGGATATTTGTTTGAATTATTATCTAGTTTAAAGGGCCAGATTGTTCTTCATTTTTGAAAATGTGATAGTTTCTCTCCTTCCAAGTTTCCTAGAAGACAAAGCCTGAGTAAAAGTTGCCACATTTGATTGAGAATTAGATTTTGAAAGCCTTGAGGACGCCAGGTGAGTTTGACACTATTTGAATTACAATTGGTTTGTCAAAAAAGAGTGGCCCGTTGATCCCAAAGCATAGCACTGTAAGAGTAGGAGTTAAGAAGGTGCTCTAAAGATTCACCTACCTACTTGCACATGACACAAAGACCCGAGCCTTCAAAATCTCTACAAAGCCGTTGATCCCAAGTCAAAATTTTCCTGTGGGTTGTTAGCCAAAGAAAGGTAGCAAATTTTGGCCATAGATTGGTTTGCCATATTTTAGCCCAAATGTCATATGTGGGAACCAATGCATACTCAATTGCCAAAGACTAGGCTTCTTTAATATTGAAATTACCTTCTGGGCTATAGTTCGATATAAGTTTGTTTGGGCTAGTTTAATGTTTGATCTGATGATTGAGAAGCTCCAATTTTAAAGCATAGTGTGTGGAATGGTCTTAGAGAGGAACATGATCAAGGCAAATTGACCAACACCACCAGTATGAGGAAGCGGGGCGTAAATTCCAGTAGTGGTGAACCTTGCTTCCATGACCTACTTTGAGGATTATATAATTGGGGTTGTCTTGAAGCCTAGGCAATTCCTACCAAGAGTCTTCCCAAATGAAGGGAAAATTCCCATCACAAATTTCCCCAAAACTATGATTTTGAATGAGAGATTTGTTGTGTCGTACTATGTTCCAAATGAGGGACCCTAGTTGATTTCCATCCATTTGGATTAGAACTAAGGAACTAATGTCCCTCACAGATTTTTTTTTTCGAAGCACACACCAGAGTTCCCCTTTTCTCGGAAGGAAATGCCACCAAGTGTTAGATCCTATGACAACATTGAGGAACTTAGGGTCTCGCAACCCTAACCCACCTTTTAATTTGGGAAAAGAGTGTTCCACGCAACCAAGGCTCCTTTTCTCGCTATATTGGTTCCTTTCCAAAGAAATTTTCACTCGATAGTTTTTATGGCTTTGAGTATACATTTGGGAGAAACAAGGGCAGAAAAGAGATAAAGAGGAATAGCTTAGAGAACAAAACTAAGGAGGATATGCAACCAACAATATTCAGAGTCCGAAAGGTTCAATTGGAGAGATTTTTATCTATCTTGGTTAGGAGATCCTCCCAAGAGGCATTGCTAACATCATAGTCAAGGAGAGGGGATCCTAGGTATTTGGATGGAAGGGAGCTCTAAGAAAAGTCGAGGATATGAGATACATGAAATTGAACTACCAGGGGGGTGTTAAAGAATTTTTTTTGGGACTTGAGATGGTCAATGGAAGTACCGAAAGCCTCCATAAAAGTCATTGAGGACTTTTTTGAATTCCCTAGCTTCTCAAGCAGTGGGGACTCCCATTAACATAGTATCATTGATGCAGTAGTTGTGAGATATTGGAAGATTGGAATTATGCAAGTTGAGACGTTGAAGTTGATGTGAACTGATAGTATCTTTAATACTTCTTCCCAATCCTTCAACCATCAGAATGAATATGAAGGGGCAAAGAGGATCACCTTGATGAATATCCCGTGAAGGCCTAAAGGGGGGTGAGGGGGATCCATTGATCAGGATGGAGAAGAATGTTGAAGAAATGAGGGAAAGGATCTAGTTGACCTAGGAAGGATGAAATTTGAAAGCAAGGAGGATCGAGAGAATGTATTTCCAGCTTAGTTTGTCAAAATCTTTTGACATATCCAGTTTAATCAACACCCCTGAAGTTTTGGAATTTTTCAAGGAATGCACCATTTCATGTGCTAAGATAATATTGTCTAGTTTGTCATCCTTCCACAAAGTCGGATTTATCAGGGGCAACAAGGAGAGGCATGATGGGTTTGAGATGGAAAGATATGACTTTGGTAATGATTTTATATATGACATTGTAGAGGGATATAGGTCGGAATTGGTTGGCCTCAACCGCCTTATCCTCTTTAGGTATTAGAGTGAGGAAGGTTGCATTTAGGGTAAGGAGAACACCGAAGATTCATTGGGATTTTGCTACTATGGTCGAACCTTGTTTTTGACAATAGACCAACAATAGTGGAAAAAATCAATGGTGAAGCAATCTAGACGAGGTGATTTTCTAAGAGGCGTGTCCATAACAACAACTTCAACCTCCGAAAGAGTAATAGGATGGATGAGATTGGCATTATGATCCTTTGTGACTAGGAGAGGGATGTGTTTAGTGTTGGAATGAATGAAAATTGAGCGATCCAGTTGGGGCTCTAAGAGGAGAGATTTAAAATAAGTTACTAACTCATGCTCAATATCTTGGTAGGATGTTAGCTTATTAAAATTATCATTGTTAAGTATAGTAATGCAATAGGAATTCCTCCTCTTGATCATTAATCAGTGGAATAATTTTGTGTGGTATTCTCCTTCTTTGAGCCATTGAATACAAGATTTTTGTCTCCACAAGATATCCTCCTGTTGCTATCTCTCATTAACCTGGGATGAAATTTGTTGCTACTAATGGGATAAGGATTCAAATCTCCCGAAGTTGATGATTTGTTGTTGGATGTCTACCATTTGATATTCCAAGTCTTTTTGGGCATGAAATATGTTCCCAAAAATCATTTTGTTCCAATATCCGAGACATTTCTTTAGGTTTTTTAGTTTTTGTTGAAAATGGTACATAAGAGTCCCTTTGGAGACAATTGCTTCATTCCACCATCTGCTGATATTTTCTTGGAAATTCAGGTGCAAGAACTAGAATTTTTCAAATAAAAAAGGCTTCTTAATGGGGATGCCCGAAACATCTAGGATTAGACAAATGGGCCAGTGGTCAGAACCAATTGAGGGAATAATTTTGAATTCCAACCTTTGTCCTGAGAGCAGAAGTGATTCCAAGATCAAGAATCGATCTAGGTGACAAGCAATTTACTAAGATCCTCCTCATCAATTATTCCATATGTGGAGTCCATTGATGGTTCCTATATTAATGAGTTGTTGATCTTGTATGAAGGATTTGAATGCTATACTATCATGTTCCAACCGAAATATCCCTCATTTTTCTCCTTGAGGGAAAAGATAAAGTTGAAATCTTGTCCTAAATTCCAAAATTGCCCCCTAATGAAACTTGTTAAGTTTTGCAAGATTTGAAAAAATATGTATTTCTCTGCCAAAGGCTGAGGTACATATTTAAAATTGGTGATAAAGCTTGTGTTTGAGGAGCCAATTAGTATGAATAGCATAGTTAGACTTCTTTCGGTTGCAAATAAATTATCTAAAGTGATAGTCATTGGATTATGGAGAATAACATGACCTTCGAATGCTCCTTTGGCATTTAGGGCCATGTACTGACCATTCTTCTAGATCTTTTTGAGAATGGTATCTAATGTGGCATGGGAACCCTTTGTTTCTTGTAGCATAAAAATATTAGGAGATTCAATACATACCTTATTTTGTAAGAGCCTTTGCTTTCTCTTACCGTTGATTCCTCTTTTATTCTAGGAGATTACCTTCATTGAAAACTCCGGGAGGGTGAGGGTTGGAAAGAGTCTGTGATTAACGCATTCTAACCCTAGCTGACCAGGATGTCTCCAATTTCCTACAGCAATTGCAAGTTCGATTTTTGTCCTCTACGTTTTTCATCACAAAGGTTTTTCTTCTGATATTTCAACTTGTTGGTATGAACTCCTAGAGTTGGGTTGGAGCCTTGAGGTTGATTTCTAGTTGAGGAATCTTTTTTTCTACTTTGGAGGGTTTAATGGACTTGTTGAATATGATCTTCCAATATCGACCTCATATCCTGCCACTAACATGCATCTACTATGCCTTGTAGTTCAATACCTTCCAAATCCATGCTTTCTGCATCGAAGTCATTACATCCATCTCCTTCACTGCCCATAGTTGCATATTCCACTTTTGTTGCGTCCAAAGGGTTGTCCATAGCCTTTTGGCACTTGTTTTCCTTTGGATTTGTGGAAGAATCTAAATATCGATGAGACATGGGGTTTTTCAATTGGGTTTCAGGAAAACTGGATTATTCAGGTCCAATGGAATGGATCCAAGGATCTCAAAGCTATTTTTAGTGAGATCGGATTTGGTCAATTCAAGCCGAGTGGGTTTTTTTCCAAGTATTCGTTTACTCATGATCTTGACAAAACCCTCCTTGTCTTTCTCACTCTCTAGTTTAACGGGCTTGGGGGGATTATTTAGTGGGTAGACTCTAAATATGTCCATGCTCATGGAATTTGCATCATTGCAAGGGAAAGTATTCATAGTCTAGGTTTTGGATCTAGCCAGAGTCTTGAAATCTTAGTCCTATCAACTTGGGAATGGGAACCGAGACATTCATGTAGATATATATTCGAGCATATGTTGTATATCTCCCTTCTTTTGTGGTTTTTCCAATATTGACTAAGGTGCCCAAAGTATTACCATTGTCAACTAGTATTTCCTCATCCTAGTATTCATGGGGAAGCAATTTGAGATGCACCCAAACCAGGGCATAAGAGAAATCCTCCTTTTCTAGGATGAATTTATCTATCCAATAACACAGATGAAGGACCATCGAGTGAAAGAAATAGGGGCCATTTTCAAAATCCCCCTCGCTATCCTCCTGGTTGTGTAAAATAACTATGAAAAACCCTTTTGATCTAAGCTTGAGTTCTAGATGGTCTTTGGGTTTCTAACAATAGTTGAGCCAAGCTTGAGTTCTACATGGCCTTTTGGTTTCCAGTGAGAGTTGACCCAGTTAACTAAATCTCATTTAATATGAATATGAATATTTTTATAATTAATATAAATATGTTTCCCAAATGTCATATGTGGGAACCAATGCATGATTGACTGCCAAAGAGTAGGCTTATTTAATATTTAGATTACCTTCTGGGATATAGCCCAATCTAAGTTTGCTCGTGTTAGTTCAATATTTGATTTGATGATTGAGAAGCTGTAACTTTAAAGCATAGTTTGTGGAATGGTCTTAGAGAGGAATATGATTAAGGAAAATTGACCAATGCCACCAGTCTGAGGAAGTGGGGCATAAATTCTAGTACCGGTGAACCTTGCTTCCATGACCTACTTTGAGGATGTATTTGAGGATTATATAATTGGGGTTGTCTTCAAGCCTAGGAAATTGCTCCCAAGAATCTTCCCAAATAAAGGTAGAATTTCCATCATAGATTTCCCCAAAACTATGATTTTTGTATGAGATATTTGTTGTGCCATACTATGTTCCAAGTGAGGGACCTTAGCTAATTTCCATCCATTTGGATTAGAAATAGGGAACTAATGTCTCTTGCATATATTTTTTTCCAGAGTGCACACCAGAGTTCCCCTTTTCCCTTAAGCCAATTCCACCAAGTGTTGGCTCCTAGAAAACAATTAGGGAACTTAAGGTCTCACAACCCCTAAACCCCCTTTTAATTTGGGCAAAGAGTGTTCCAAGTGACCAAGGCTCATTTTATCTCTATATTGGTTTCTTTCCAATGGAATTTTCACTGGATAGTTTTTATGGCTTTGAGTATACATTTGGGAGAAACAAGGGTAGAAAAGAGGTAGATATGAATAGCTTGGAGAACAAAATTGAGGAGGACAAGGCGACCAAAAATAGTCAAAGTCCAAAAGGTCCAACTAGAGAGATTTTTATCTAGATTGGTGAGGAGATCCTCCCAAGAGGCATTACTAACATTAGAGTCAAGGAGAGGGGATCCTAGGTATTTGGATGGAAGGGAGCTTCAATAAAATCCTAGGATACGAGACACATGGAACTGAACTGTTAGGGGTGTGTTAAAGAAAAAAAATTGGGACTTGAGATGGTTAATGGAAGTACTAGAAGCCTCCATAAAAGTCATCGAGGAATTTTTTGAACGCTCTAGTTTCCTGAGCAGTGGGGACTCCCATTAACATAGTATCATTGACGCATTGGTTGTGAGAGATTGGAAGATTGGAATTATGCAGTTTGAGACATTGAAGCTGATGTGAATTGATAACAACTTTAAGACTTCTTCCCAGCCCTTCAACCATCATAATGAAAATGAAGGGAGAGAGAGGATCACCTTGACGAATATCCTGTGAAGGCCTAAAGGGGGGCGAGGGGGAGAAATTGATCAAGATGGAGAAGAAGGTTGAAGAAATGAGGGAAATGATCTAGTTGACTTAGGAAGGATGAAATTTGAAAGCAAGGAGGATCGAGTGAAAGTATTTCCATCTTAGTTTGTCAAATATTTTGACATATCCAATTTAATAAACATCCTTGGAGCTTTTGAAGTTTTCAAGGAATGCACCACTTCATGTGCTAAGATAATGTTGTCCAATTTGTAATCCTTCCATATAGTCAGATTTCTCAAGGGTAACAAGGAGAGACATGAGGGGTTTGAGTTGGAAGAGATGACTTTGGTAATGATTTTATATATGACATTGTAAAGGGATATAGGTCAGAATTGGTTGGCCTCAACCACCTTATCCTCTTTAGGTATCAGAGTGAGAAAGGTCACATTTAGGGTAGGGAGAACATCGAATATTTGTTGGGATTTTGCTACTCAGGTCGAACCTTGGTTTTGAAAATAGACCAACAATAGTGGAAAAAATCAATGGTGAAGCAATCTGGACTAGGTTATTTTCCAGGAGGCATGTCCATAAAAACAACTTAAACCTCTGAAAGGGTAATATGTCACATGAGATTGGCATTATGATCCTATGTGACTAGGCAGGGGATGTGTTTAATGATGGAATGAATGGTAATTGAGTGATCTTGTTGGGGCTTTGAGAGGAGAGATTTAAAAAAAATTATTAGCTCATGTTCAATATCTTGGTGGGATGTTAGCTTATTAACTTTATCATTCTTTAGTTGAGTGATGTGGTAGGAATTCCTCCTCTTGATCATTAATCATTGGAAGAATTTTGGGTTGCATTCTCCTTCTCTCAGCCATTGAATACAATATTTTTGTCTCCACAATATCTCCTATTGTTGCTATCTCTTATCAAGTTGGGACAAAATTTGTTGCTCCTAGTGGGATAAGGATTCAAATCTCCCAAAGGTGATGATTTTTTGTTAGATGTCCACCATTTGAGATTCCAAGTTTTTTGGGGCCTGAAAGATGTTCCCAAAAATTGTTTTGTTCCAATATCTGAGATATTGCTTGAGGTTTTTTAGTTTTTTTCCGAAAATGGTACATAAGAGTCCCTTTGGAGACAGTTGCTTCATTCCACCATCTGTTGATATTTACCTATAAATTCAGGTGCGAGAGACATAATTTTTCAAGCTGAGAAGGCTTCTTAATGGGGATTCATGACACATATCGGATTAGACAAATGGGCCAGTGGTCAGAACTAGTCGAGGGAAGAATTCTGAATTCCGACCTTTGTCCTGAGAGCAGAAGTGATTCCAAGATCAAGAATTGATCTAGGTGACAATAAATTTGCTAAGATCCTCCTCATTGATAATTGCATGTGTGGAGTCCATTGATGACTTTGATATCAGTCAGTTGTTGATCTTGTATGAAGGAGTTGAACGCTAGACTATCAGGTTCCAACCGACAAATCATTCCTTTTTTCTCCTCGAGGGAAAAGATAAAGTTGAAATCTCCTCCTAAATTCTAGAATTAGTCCTCAATGAAACTTGTTAAGTTTTGCAAGATTTGTGAAAAGATGTATTTCTTTGCTAAAGGATGAGGTCCATATTTAACATTGGTGATAAAGCTTGTGTCTTAGGAGCCTATTAGTCTAAATTTCCTGGTTAGACTTCTTTCATTTGCAAATAAATTATCTAAAATGATAGTCGTTGGATTCCAAAGAATAACATGACCTTCGACTACTCCTTTGGCATCTAGGGCCATGGACTGGCCATTCTTCTAGATGTTTTGAGAATGGTATCTAATGTGGCATGAGAACTCTTTGTTTCTTGTAGCATGAAAATATCAAGAGATTCAATAGATACCTTATTTTGTAAGATCCTTTGCTTGCTCTTATCGTTGATTCCTCTTTTATTCTAGGAGACAATCTTCATTGAAAACTTTGGGAGGGTGAGGGTTGGAAAGAGTCTGTGATTAATGCATTCTAACTTGATTTGACCAGGATGTCTCCAATTTCCTGCAACAATTGCAAGTTCGATTTGGGTCCTCTGTGTTTGTCATCACAAGGATTTTTCTTCTGATATTCAACTTGTTGGTATGAACTCCCAAAGATGGGTTGGAGCCTTGAGGTTAATTTCTAGTTGAAGAAGTGATATGGAGGGCTTGATGGACTCATTGAATATTATATTCCAAGATCGACCTCATATCTTACCACCGACATGCATCTACTATGCCTTGTAGGTCAATACCTTCCAACTCCATGTTTTTTGCATCCAAGTCGTTACATTCATCTCCTTCAGTACCCATAGTTGCATCTTCTGCTTTCATTGGGTCTGAAGGGTTGTCCATAACCTTTTAGTGCTTGGGCTCCTTTGGATTTGTGGAAGAATCTAAAGATCGGTGATACATGGGGTTTTGCGATTGGGTTTTAGGAAAACTAGATCAGTTGGGTCCAATGGATTGGATCCAAGGATCTCAAAGCTATTTTTAGTGAGATTGGATTTGGTCGATCCAGACCGAGTGGGTTTTTTTCCAAGTCTTCATTTACTCATGATCTTGACAAAACCCTCCTTGTCTTTCTCACTCTATGGTTTAACGGGATGGGGGGATTATTTAGTGGGCAGTATCAAAAGAGATGTCCATGCTCATGGCATTTGCAACATCAAAAGGGAATGTATTTGTAGTTCATGCTTTGGATCTAGTCAAACTCTTGATAGCTTATACACAAAAACTTGGGAACGAGAACCGAGAAATTCATGTAGATATAGATTCGGGCATAGGTTGTATATCTCCCCTCTTTTGTGGTTTTTGGAGTCTTGAAAAAGGTGCCCAAAGTATTACCAATGTCAGAGGTATTTCCTCATCCCAGTATTCATGGGGAAGCGACTAAAGATGCACCCGAACCAGGGAATAAGATAAATCCTCCTTTTTCGCGCTAAATTTTTCTATCCAATAATAGAGATGAAGGCCCACCGAGTGAAATAAATAGGGCCCATATTCAAAAACACTCTCCATGTCCTCTTGGTTGTGGAAAATAAGTGTGAAAAACCCTTTTGATCTAAGCTTGAGATCTATATGGCCTTTGGGTTTCCAGTGATAGTTGAGCTAAGATTGAGTTCTACATGGCCTTTGGGCTTCCAGCGAGAGTTGATCCAGCTAACTAAATCTCGTTTAATAGGCTAGATCCCCAAAACTTTTCCAATAATTGTGTGGTCTTTCATGAATCAGACATAGCTTCCCATTCATTCAAAATAAATTTCATATTTGGGAATTTTCTCTACCTTTGGAATACATTGTTTAGGCTTTCATTTGTTTGTATCATTGATTGGTTGAGATGATTCTTTAGGGATTGAGTTTCGGGAAGGGTCTGCATCTCCCATCCCATTGGCCAAGGAAGGATTGTGACTCAAACCACTTGAGGTAGCTTTACGACTAGCTCCACTAGCCCCATTGTTACTGAGAACATATTTGTAAGAAGGGGCATTGACATAGGCCCCATCATGGAGAGACATTGGGAAACAAAATTGTCAAATAGGTTGCAAACCCTAGAACAAAGAAATCATAAGTGTTTTCTTGTTTGTATACCTACAAACACGTTTCACTTCTAAAATCGATAAAAAGGGAAAAACATTAGGAAAGGGAGATAATAATAATAATAATAATAATCTAATTTTTAAGGTCACAACGAAGTCAGACACCAAATTGGCGTATGAGACCCCATGTTTGTGGAACAAGGGACCCCCTCCCCGCAATGAGCGTAGTGATTTGACTACTAAAGTCTATGGAGGTGTACCTACCCTACCCCCCTATGGATTTGAGCATGTGACCTCCAAGGAGGAAACACATGTTCTTAACGATTAGACCCACTCAAGTTGTATAATGGACTAAAAAATTTAATATTTATTTTCCATTCATTTTTATAATTAATATGAATATTGTTCGTGGGTAAGAGGTTAAATTGCAATTGCGATAATATTATTACTATAAAGTACATGACTCTAATTGATTGAGGTAGCTTTAACGATGACCACAAGGGGCATTAGATTCCTTGTGGATACTATGTAGGCTAAAAGTGTTGTTTGATCGTGGAAAAGACCTTCAAGTTCTTTTGATTGGCGAAGAGCTCATCTTCCTAGTAGGTAAAGAGAAACATGTTAAGGACCCAAGACCTCAAGGCCTCTAACATGAGTGTAAGTATGATCCTTACACACCACCACCAAGTGTGGCTTTCCTTGAATAACAATGATGCCTTAGTATGCATTTTGTAAATAGCAACTAGTGATCACTATTGATTAACAACTAAGTTATGGTAGGTTTTGGCTTTCCTTGAATAACAATGATGCCTTAGTATGCATTTTGTACATAACAACTAGTGATCACTACTGATTAACAACTAAGTTATGATAGGTTTTGCCACTTTCGAAAAAAATATTTTTTTTAGTATCAATATATGTTAATTTGTAATACAATCAAGTCATATATCATTCTATTACACTATTGGGTGAGTCCCATAACATATAAATAACATGGCTCCTATGAGCTCTTAGCCAATTAAAAGCAATTCTAAATCCTCCTTTAAAAATGTTTTGAGAAGAAACCATTCAAAAAAAAACTCTTAACCAATTAAAACCAAATTTAAATTTTACTTTAAGACTAAAACTAATTTTAATCTAAATAATATTTGGAAAAACCTTTCTAAATTATGAGAATCATTAACTATAGAATATATAATTACAAAAGTAAAACAGTACACACATTAAAAATAAATAAAAAATAATAATTTTATTAAACCATATAAATTTAAAATTTATTAATCTATGATTAAATGGTTGAAGCAAGTTTTAAAAGCATATTTTTAACGCTTCTTTAATATAATATTAACTTTACGCCTAAAGCAAGGAGGCGTCAATGTTTAAATGGGAGTTAAAGTAGACGTCATCTCTTACGCGTTGTTATCCAAACATCATTATCGAGGAGAAGAGATCGGGATCGGTAACATCTCCATTCGGAGTCAAAAGTCAACGAGTCAAGAGCTATAGCGAAGGTAGAACACAGTTAACATTTAAAAAAATTAGGTAATTTATTTTGGGAAATAAAATTTAAATTTTTTTTTATTGGTTTTTTAGTTAGATATAATGAAAGGGAATGCAGAGGTGAATTAGGGTGTGAATTAGGGTGGTTATGTTATTTAAAGATAATGGAATTTTGTATTTGGATGGAAAATGAATATTTCACAAGGTCATCTTCCTTTCACACCTTACAAAATATTTTCAAGAATACTGGAACCACAATCATTCATGTTTTTGGTCTATTCAATTAGATATGGTCCTCTTTTTGTACATTAAGGGTTTGCTATGCCATTGAATTTACTCTAAATTGTCACCATTTTCTTCAACTTTACTCTACCTCTCATTAAATCCTTTTGAATTGTTGGTTCTTAGTATCTAACATGCAAACTAGACCTATCATTGATTTGTGAGTATGTTGCACAATGTAGTAGAAAGTGATACTTAATTTCTATCTCTCCATTCCCACATACTGAGCACATTCTTTCCTCCCATAACTCCTTGTGCTATTCCCACCTTCTTGTTTCACATCTCAATTTGTGTAAGTTGGTTTTTAGTTGTGTTATTCCTATTTTTCACACCATGGAATGTGAAACTTCATGTGGTTTTGCATTTTGATCTCTTCATGTATGTGGAAGTTGTCTATGTAATATTGTTATTTTCTCTTGACTAGTTTTTTCTATTGTCCCTTTCTATAACATCCTTGTACATGAATTTTCAACCCCTTTTTATCCATTAGGCACTTTTCTTATTCTATAACACACTAAGTGATTCAATACATTGTTGGTTCCATGTTTTCTCCTTCCTTTTTAGCATATCTTGGTTGATTTAACTAGAAACCTGTTACTATCCATCACTTATCCGTCACTCCTTAGGAGTGATGGATAGTGATGGATTTTAACTAAAATCCTGTCACTGTCCTATTTATGGATTTTGTACTCTTTATAATCCTTACATTCTTGTTCCACGTATATTTTATAACAAGAAGAATGTTTTCCACTATTCTTGCAAGGTTTTATATCATTTTACATTCTTAAAAAACAAATAAAACTCATAAATATTACAATTATTCTAATACAAAACAAAATAAATTAACCACTCTAATCTAATAACAATCTTAAAACTGGTATCAATTTATATTTTTTCAAAGTCAAACCACCCCATTTCTAAACGGGTAGTGTAAATGGTCAATCTTTTGGTCCTCTTTAATTGGGAAGTTTTTTTTTTTAATAAGAATGAAAGGAAAAATCACAAATATTGAATAAATTCAAAATAATTTTCAATGTTTGATGAAAACATTGGTATGAAATGTATAAATTGCACAACTCGGGTTGGAGTGCCCTAAAGATTTTCTAGGGATTTTGCAATTTCAATATTTAACAACTAATTTCAACAAAAGAACATGAAGAAGCAAATCGAAAAAAGGTCAAAACAACTAAGCTTTTATTCAAACTCCTATTGTAAATTGAAAATTGAGACAACCAACCAAAAATGCATTGAGAAGTGAGTTGGATTGCTTGTGATTTTGTGAGAGAGCAAGATAGCCTGAACGCTTGGGACAATAAGTTTTGACTTCTCCGAGAGGTTGAGAACATGTCGAGTCTTGTAATCAAATCCCACCGGTAGCACATGAACCATGTAATGTCCCCGTTGGCCTAGGAGGCATAAGGAATGGTTCCGCTAGCCTAAATTGGTTCCCATAGGCTAAGTCAGAAAAGTTACCTAGGGAACTCAACTTTTGCCTAGGAAATGACTTTATAAAGTGAAAAAGGGAAAATGGGGGACATGGGTCTTAGGCAAAATAAAGTCACTTAAAAGTTATAAAGTGTGCAAGCATAAAGTGACTTTAAAAGAAAATTAAAAGTGAAGTGAGCGGGAAATAACTCAATGAAGAAATAGAAGAGGGGAAAAGAGAAGGCGCCCCTCATTCTTGCAATCGCTCATTTGATAAAAGGTTTTGGAGAGCTCTTGAGCATAGAGTCTAGGGTTTTTGGAAACCCTTGTTCATCTACTGGTTTCAGTGTTGCAACGATACACCCTAGCTGGTTTGGGGAAGATATCACTTCAGATTTCTTCGTTGAGCTTAACCGTGTTTACGTTTCCCATATTTTGGTAGAGGGTTTTGTGTGAAGAAGTTATCTCTTGATCGTAGAAGCAAAGTTTATTGTTGGAGGGAAAATCCCTTGTTGGCCAAGTTTATCCATCAAGTTGGGCAAGTTTCCCTTTGAAACTTGACCATATTTCATGTGGGGAGTCGACCTTTATTTGGTGGGTGCTTTCATTAGACACAAAGGCCGAGACAATCACTTGTTGGGCGCATTTCACTCATTGTGGGACATGTTATCATTGTTGGGTGTATATCTTCTATTATGGGCAGAATCATCACTTGTTGGGTGTATTTCTTCTATTGTGGGATGAGCTATCAGTTGTTGGGTGCATTTCTTCTCTTGTTGGAACAAATATCTTCCTTTGTTGGGTGCCATTCATCTCTATTATTCGACTTACCTTAGATCTGGTTGAGTTATTACTCTGTGGGGGCGTGTGCTTCATTCGTTGAGATTTCTTTCTATGTTGGGCACTTGTGTGTGTAGACAATAACAAGAATGGGGCGCTCCATATCAGCTTGATGTCTCCAGTGATATCCCTATTGTAAAAGAGGTCAACATATTAATGCATTATCTCTATGTGTGCAAATTATGTTCAATAAATTGTGGGAATCTCTTGTTTTTATTATCATTATGTTAATTTCTGTGTCAATCCATATATATATATATATATATCGCGTGAGATCATTTCCATTCAAGATCAGACAATCATATGAACAACAACAAATTATATATATATATGACAACAGTATAGGACACTCTCTATGATCTGGGTATGATGATAAACATGGATTACAAATTTCCTCACAATCATATTCCATATTAGTAGTGAAAATAAGAGTGCACAATGGGTATTCCAAGAGTTATTCCAATCTGGATAAGGGTATAAAATTGAACTAGAGAATTACCAAACGTCATAATATATTGTGAAATATCAAGAGGGATATTACAGTGGTATCATAGCATGTTCCTCTGCAGTTGTGGTATCTAAGGGGCATTTATAAGTAGATTTATGAGACCAGAATACAAGCATTACATTACCTACCGGAGACGTACGGGAAGAAACCCAGACCCCCCTGGGTGGGAAGAAGAAGAAGTGGTTAGAGAAGAAGGGACAGGAGAGGCAACACCATCTATCACACCTAAGGGAAAATGAACTATGGGGGAAGAAGATGATACCAGGATCAACAGTTTGTTCAATATCTTGAATGACATGGCCAAGGGTCAAAAGGCCATGATGGACCTTATGGGTAGTTTGCCAAGAATTCGTTGGAGGGAAAAACGAAGCAGAACCAGAATGGTGATGGGGGTTCAAACAATGGAGAGGGAATCCACTCACGCACTACCATGTAGAGCCACCCCCACTTGTACACCAAATCCCCCAGACCCACTATGCCTCAATTTTTGGGGAATGAGGTCGTAGGTCCATTGATGCAGGTTGAGCAGGATGAGCCCTATATGGCATATTTAGAGGAGTATAGGAGACTAGGATATGATTTCCACTTAGCCATGTCCTTCGTGGAGTTCTGCAATATGAAGAGCAGAAACCGACCAAGTGGGCCTAGGAGGGCCATGACACAAAATTTTGAGTTGCAGCCTACCATTGGGAAAGTCACTATTCCCAACTTTGACCGGGGATCTAAATGCTCCACTAGATCATGGGTGCAGAAGCTTGACACTTACTTCCAGCTGCACCAAATGATAGAGACATATTCCATTAAGTTGGCCACCTTGCACCTGGATGGCGAGGCCCATGTGTGGTGGTACCATGGGTTAGTCACCTTGGGACATGTTGTGGTTAGCTCCTACTTGGACTTCACACAGAGACGCATCGAGAGATTTGACAGGAAGGACCCTGAGCTTCACTTCAGAGAGTTGGCTCAGCTCAAACAGACAGGTAGTGCAGAGGCCTATATATTTGAGTTTCAGAGGGTTGTTGTGATGGTGTCAGACATTTCAGAGGGTCGTTTGGTGATTCTATTTGTTGAGGGGATAATGGAGCCTCTACGAGGATTGGTCAAGGCCTACAAACCTAACCCTTTACAGGATGCAATCGGCAGGGCTCGAGATATGAAGGATGCAGTACCTAAAAGTCGGTTTCTGCCCAAACCCACTTTTACCCCCAAGATTAAGGAAACCAGATCGCCTCAGAGAGATTGGGAAGGCAAACCCAAACTAGATGTAGAGACCAGGAGAGAATTGCGGAAAAAGAAATTGTGTTTCATCTGTCAAGACCCATGGGCACTAGGGCACAGATGCGTCAGGAAGGACAGAATGGGAAAGGCCCATTACGTTGAGGTATACTCTGACAGTGACAGTGATGAGGATAATGAGGTGGAGCAGGCACAGGACCAGGGACATCCAACATCAGGAGAGGAGTCTTAACAGGATGGGGCTAAGGACCCAGTCATGGCCTCGATGTCAATATTTCTGAGGTATCATACCTTCAGGGTCAGAGGTGTCGTACAAGGGCACAAGGTGACAATATTGATCGATGGAGGAGCATCCCATAAATTCATTGACGGTAACATGGTCGAGAGGAGAGGAATTCCGACAAAGGAATTTGATGGGTTCATAGTAGTCATACCAAGAGGCCACTAGATGAGTTGCACCAAGTGGATTCCCAAGATCATAATAACCATGGGAAACTACTCAATGACGGATGATTTCTTTGTGGTGGACATACCAGACACCAATGTAGTGTTGGACGTTCAA
Organism: Picea abies; assembly: GCA_900067695.1. Taxonomy (NCBI): domain Eukaryota; kingdom Viridiplantae; phylum Streptophyta; class Pinopsida; order Pinales; family Pinaceae; genus Picea; species Picea abies. The sequence goes on from CBVK0100352315.1 coordinate 18,218, forward strand.
TGTCTTTACTCTATTGGGAGATACACTATTGATCAGAGGACCATGGATATGGAGTTCACAGGCTCGGATGGAAAGAAAGTGGTCCTACAAGCCATGCACCAGTACCCACCAAAGATTGTGTCATTGCACAACATGGAGGCAGTTATGAGGCATGGTGATATAGAGTGGGTTGTAGAGTGTTTTATTTTTTACAGAGAGCCACCTGACCGTCTGCAATAGCTTCCAGAGGACTTACAAGTATTACTCTGCAAACATCATAAAGTATTTAGTGAGATTCCTCCTGGCATTCCACCTGATAGAGGTTTTGAGCATATCATAGAGCTAGAAGCGGGGGTCCAAGCAGTTATCACAAACCCCTATCGGCACCCCAAAGTTTACAAGGACGAGATTGAAAAAACCATTAAAGAATTGTTGAAAATGGGTCACATCCGCCCTAGTTCCAGTCCATTTTCCTCTTCTGTTGTCTTATTCAAGAAGAAGGACGGTACTCTGCGGATACGTATTGAAGACAAGGCCCTAAACAAGAAGACAATCAAGAATCGATACCCCATACCCAGGATCGATGAATTAATGGATGAGCTCAGGGGAGGCAATTTTTTCTCGAAGATTGATCTTCGATCAGGGTATCGTTAGATCAAGGTATGAGAGCATGACGTATCTAAAACAACCTTTAGATGCCACTATGGGAATTATGAGTTTTTGGTCATGCCATTCAGGCTAACTAACACCCCTGCCACTTTCTAGTCGTGCATGAATCATGTGTTCAATAAGTAGCTGAGGAAGTTCTTATTGGTCTTCTTTGACGACATCCTCATATACATCAAAACATGGGAAGACCATATGTGACACCTGGATGAAGTACTTGGTATTATCGAGAGCCAACAGTTGTATGCAAAGGAATCCAAGTGCGAATTTTGTATGACATAGATTCTCTACTTGGGGCACGTGATTAGGGAGAATGGGGTGCAAGTGCACCAAGAAAATATCAGGGCGATCATTGAGTGGCCAAATCCTAGGAATATGACAGAACTGAAGAGATTCCTTGGTCTTTGAACTTAGTACAGGAAATTTGTTAAGGGGTTCTCACAGTTGACAACGCCACCGACCGATATCACCAAAAGGGGGCTTTCGTTTGGGTAGAGGAGGCCCAGGAGAAATTCGAGAAAATGAAGTGGGTGATGAGTTCATGCCCTGTTTTAGCACTCCCTGATTTCACTCAGCCCTTTGTCTTGGAGTGTGATGCTTTGAGAATTGGGATAGGATCGGTATTGATGCAAAACGGTCACCCCATATCGTTCGAGAGCCCAAACTCTGAGAGTATGAGCGAAATTACTCCATATATGACAAAGAGATGTTGGCCATAATGCATACTTTAACCAAATTTCAGCAATACCTGGTGGGGAACAAGTTCAAGGTAAAGACCGATCATAATATCTTGAGGTTTCTCATGGAGCAAAAGGAGTTGAGCGAGCGGCAACAAAAATGGATCAGGAAAATCCAAGCCTACGATTTTGAAATTGAGTATGTGAAAGGAAAAAATAATGTGGTTGTTGATGCCCTATCCAGGATACCCACTCTCTCTCTCTCTCTCATGGAGATTTCAGTGGAATGGAAGGCACTTCTATTGGTATAATACTCCAAAAATAGGTTTTCTTGTGAGATACTTGATGGTCAGGTCTCTGATGACAGGTACAGGGTTATTGATGACATCATATATTACAAGGATCAGATCTATTTAGTACCAAAATCTCAGTTGAAGGACAAAATTCTACATGCAGCACATACTTCTCCTTTGGCAAGTCATCCAGGATACATGAAGACTTATAGACAAATTCAGGAGAGGTTCACTTGGAAGGGTCTCAAGACTAATGTATTGAGGTTTGTGTGGGAATGCCACATTTGTTAGCAAAACAAGGTGGAACATACCCACCCAACAAGATTGCTTCAACCGCTTCCCATTCCTGAACAAAAATGGGAAAACATTTCGATGGATTTTATCACAAGGTTGCCTTTGGTTCAAGGGAAAGATTGTGTCTACGTGGTGGTTGAACGACTTACTAGATTCACCCATTTCTTCGCCATATCGTCCAAATACTCTGCAGCGCAAGTAGCGAAATTGTTCTTCAGGGAGGTATTTCCGCTGCATGGACTACCCAAGACAATTGTCAATGATCGAGACAACAGATTCACGGGGGGCTTCTGGCAAGAGTTGTTCAGACTAGTAGGGACATAATTAACGCCTAGTACCAGTTATCATCCTCAGACTGATGGGAAAACCGAAATTGTGAACAAGTGGCTCGAGGGGTATTTGAGAAATTATGTATCGGGGCAACAAAAGGCGTGGATAAAATGGCTGCACTTGGGTGAGCATTGCTATAACACCACTTATCACATGTCGATTAGGATGACACCTTTCAAAGATTTCTATGGTTATGATGCCACCACCTTTGTGGATCGAGCATTTGGGGATAGTTGGGCACCTAAAGCCAAAGATTGGATTCAAGAGAGTCAGGACATCTTGCAAACTCTCAAAGATAACCTGCAAATGGAATAGAATCAACAGAAGATGTATTCTGACAAGCATAGAGTGGAGCACAGTTTCGAGGTGGGAGATTTGGTATACCTCTACTTGTAGCCATACATGAAATCATCCTTGAAAATGAAAGGGGCAAAGAAATTGAAGCCACAATTCTATGGTCCCTACAGGATTTCGAGGCGAGTCGAGGAGGTAGCTTATGAGTTAGAGCTTCCATAGGGGTGTAAGATACACAATGTCTTTCATGTTTCCTGCCTTAAGAAGGCAGTGGGACAAAATGTTGTCATTTCTATAGAGATGCCACCATTGGATGAGGAGGGGAATTGATTCTAATTCTAGAGGACTCATGTGTTGGAGACCAGAGAACGGAAATTAAGGAACAAGAGCATTAAAGAATACATGATCAAATGGTGAGATCGGAAGAGCGTCGTGTAGGGAAAGAGTGTAGATCTCGG
>CBVK0100352316.1:0-21204 GCA_900067695.1 Picea abies
ACGAGATCGGTCTCGGCATTCCTGCTGAACCGCTCTTCCGATCTCACTCCGTGATTTACCGATAAGATCTAAGTCGTCCATCTGAGGGATAGGTGTCGGAGATCAAGGCGCTATCGGAGTTTGACACCTCAAAAATTCAGAGTTTCCAAGGGCATGGAACACTCGCAACAGGAAATCGTGATCCGCGATTTCCCAATGGGATCAACACCGTCCATCAGCGAGGACGCGTGGCGAGAGATCCCAGAAAGTCGGAGTTCGACATATCAGGAATCGGCGTATCGGGGATTTCAAGGACATGAAATCCTTACATCACAAAACCGCGATATGCGAGTTTCCGACACCATCATAGGCCCTTGATCCAAGGGACACGTGTCGAGCACCCAGAGAGAATCGGGAATCGGGATATCGCGAGTCTTGGGTATATGTGTTTTGTGTCATCGCAAATGCCGAAACCCCGATGGAAGGTTATACGGCTACAGTCATATGGTAAGTGGTCACATGGACCATGGTATGACCAAGGGGGCTAGCCAGTGTAAAGGCGCATCGAGAGCCCAGAGGACTTGTGCGCCATGACATGGAAAGGCGCCAAAACCCGACAAGAATTAAGACTGTGGTCTTGTGAACATTGTGGTCGTATTGACCAGGACTTAGCCCGGACAGCCAATACACTAGGAGCACATCGGGGATTGGAGGATCGGGAGTTCCAGGTACATATGCACCTCGGCACTGCAAACTCCGAAACCCCGACGAGAAGCTGTCGTATGGTCATATAGAAACAGGTCGTATGGACCAGAGGCTTAACCAAGTGGGGATGAGGCAACCAAAGGGGCGTGTCGAAAATTCGTTCCATCGGTGTTCGGGGATTCGAGAGGACAGGGACCCTCGACACCGCAACCTCCAAAACCCCGAATCCCGATATTGAACCAGGGATTGGCATTCTGCAAGTGTAGGTTTCTGGAGATTTCCTATTGAGGGAGATTAACCCAAATTTTTTTTTTAAATTACGATAGTGGGTGTGTTACAGCAAGGAAAAACCAAAATCCATCATTACTGGGAGCAAGGGGATGGAAGCGCTAGATGGAGGATCTGGGACAATATTAATCCACAAAATAGAGCCCATATCGAAACAATAACGAAAGAGGTGGAGGAGGAATTGGGGAAAAGGAATATTAGGGTCTCGGAATAAGATGATCAATTGAGGCGGGGCCGAAAAAATGGGGGTGAATTCAACTTAAAAGAGGCACAGTATTACATCGTGGGCTAGGACCAATAAAATCAGGATCAATAGTGGGAAAAGATCTGGAAAAGTCCCCAATGGCCAAAAATCAAAATGTTCAAATGGCTAGTACTACACGACCGAATTCTAACCTGGAAGAACCTTATGAAAAGGAGTCTCATAGGCCCCTCTCACTACCATCTCTGTCAGGTCAAGGAGGAAACAACTGATCACCTCCTCGATGATTGCAGTTACACAGAGGAAATTTGGGATTGGACAACAAGCATCTACCGCCAATCCAATAAGGTCCGGGGGAACATTAGTGCAACCATAAAAAACTGGAATGAAAGTTATAGAGAAAATGAAATGGTGAATCTTTGTTGGAATCTAATGTCGGGGGTGATCATCTAGGAATCTAGAAATAAAGGAACTGGCACATCTTCATGAATGTCAGCCTATCGACAGAAAGGCTAAAGGTTTCAATAGTCACCCAAATACGAGAAACAATGTAGAGTCGCAACTGCAATAGGGAGAAATCTCAACTCACAGACCAAGATTCCCGCATCCTGCAATTTTTCCATCTAAAATAATGGAGCAACAACATACCTATGTGGCATGATCCAAAACTCCAGATAGGAGCCCACAACTGGACTCCCCCTCCGTCAGGGTTCCTCAAACTGAATTTTGACAGGGTGACAAAAGGAAACCCGAGAGTGGTAGGGGCAGGCAAAGTGATCAAAGACAATGGTGGTAATATCATCTGACTGTACGCTGGTAGCATGTGAAACTCAACCAACAACGCAACGTAATTTGGAGACCTGGAGCTTGTCCTTGAAATTATTAGCTAATAAAGGATGAAAAACACCATCGTGGAAGGTGACTACACCCTGGTTATCAACACGACGAAAATATTACAAAATGGCACAAGAGTGGGAAAGGTTTTGAAAAACTGGCGCGTTGCACACTCCCTGCATAAAATCTAGAAGCATATGAGAACTCTAAAAATAGTGGAGTTTCGGTGGGTGCGCAGGTCAGCGAATTCTCTAGCGGAAAGACAACCAATGAGGGGGTCGACAAGGAAGGCCCATAACTAGACAATTCCTGGATCAACATCCCGAGCGGGAAACTCAAGATAGACAACAACCATTTGGAGGCTAAAGATCGTGATGGTGGTTTAAGCATGGAAAGTCACATTGAGGAGGACAATTTAAGGCCTCTCAGAAGGTATGTGGGACCCAGGCATAATCTGAATGCCTAACACTTGACCACCAATGATCATGCAAGATCGAAATAAGTAGCAAGTGGGCCACTAGAAGCAAGGCCAATACATGAGTAAGAGTTGCGGGGAAAGTACGGGGGAATGACCAGGAAGCAAGTCGAATACACCGAATGACATAAGGCACGAGGGGTTGGTGATAACCAGGAATGATCCACTAGCCCCCAGTACAGGTACGGGGAGAAGCACAGTTGGCTCACAAGTGAGCAATGGCAGGGGAACACATAGGGATAAAGCACTAACCATCATGGTCAAACGTGCCATAACAAAAAAAAATGACAGTAGCACTCACCACCTCAGGAAAACCAGGGATGGAAGTACATGCTTGCAGGGGGGGAACTCCCATAAGAAGAGGGACAACAGGAATAGACGCAAACAAAAGGAGTGAAACAATAAGGGATATTACAGTGTCAAGGGCAAGAACAACAAGGATAACTGTGAAGTGAGGTACATGCCAAGTAGCTAGAGAAGGAGTTGTGGCAAACAAAGCGAGATGGCGTGACTGAATCAAATGCGTAGGAAGAGGAACCCCACTGGGAAGGAAGTCTTGGACAATTTGCAACGATTAACAAGAATGGAGAAGGCATCAAAAGAAGCAGAGGGAACCTTCCACTCTCTGGTTGCGCCAAAGGGGAAGAAGGCAATCACCCAGTGGGAAATTGAATTAAAGGACAAGCGCAAAGGTAAAGAGTGGGATGACTTGTTGCGGGAAGCAGACTGGGTAACTGATCCGGGGGCCACACGACCCAGGGAAACCCTCTACCACAAAATGGTACAGATGGCCTGGCTAACCAAGATGCTGATTAGGAAAGTGCATTCAGAGAAGGAAAAAGCTAGACAGGAGGATGACAGGAAAAACAAGCCAATGCTAGATGAGATCCTGCGTTGCCTCAGCAGTTTGGAAACTATCATCAAACTGTTAGTAGAGGTAGAGAAGGACCAAAAATGCAAGTTGGAGCAGATGGCGGTTCAGTTCCACCTATACCTATGCTATGTTGATCATATGGGCATCACGCCTGTCGATGGACAAGGCATGCCAAGCGAAATCAGGAAGACTCACACGATCTCCCCGAAGGAAGATAACTAGAGCCAGATGGATGGTGGGAAGGAGCACCCCCAGGTGCTAAAACACCTCATAGTTCCTGCTTTATAATTTGTTAATCTAATGGCAGTAATGTCAGGCAATGATAGGTTAGTTCAGATCTATTACAACTCTTGTTTAGGGGGATGTTTTAGTTTTTCTTTATGTATGTGTTTATTTTCAACTGGGTTTGGAAGGTCTGGTCTGGTTTTCCCTGGTGGCAGACCAATACCATCCACTGCAACTATCAACTCGAGCAGCTGGGACCCCCTGGTCTGGTTTCCTTCTAGGAAGACCAGGATCCCCACTTTTGTATCATAATACTTACCAGTAATACAGATTCCTACACTCACTTCCAAAAAAAATGAGGCTAGGAAAAATAATTGAACATAGAGATAGGATGCTAAATTAAGTTGTACTGACCATAAATATAGCTTACTCAGTAAATATTCGAGCTTAAAAGGGTAAGGGCTATTTATAAATGAATACCTCATTCTCGAAGACCCAACTAAATTACAGACAGGGATGATTTTAAGGATGGAAATTTATTTTAAAATGTAGAAGCGTTGGCGAATATTACTAATCCTTCATATGCCAACTATAAATGATTGGCGATATTTTTGTAAAAATATTCAAATTTCCAAGGATTTTATATAGTTTTTATAAAATTTTGGCAAATTTTAAGGTAAAATAGTTTTATCCTATAGAATTTGGGCAAATCATTTTTAAAATAGCGAATCTCGTTTTGGAAAAACCATGGAAAATTAGCCCATGAGCGAAATTTAGCCCCTAAAATCATCCCTGAAATTTATGGAAGGAAGTTCAAAAGGTAAAAGAAGCCACGGAAGAAGGAAAATGGACGATAATAAAAAATCGAAAAGCTATTGTTAGGGATAGAGACTAGAAGGATAATAATAAATAGGATTTTGGGACACTATGGATCCTTTTTTGGAACTGTCATGTCTTTCCTTGGCACAATGGTCCTATGTTAAGTTGGATCACAAGTGATATTGATATTATTTGTCTAGTTGAAACATGCGAGCATGAAGAGTCTAAGGTCCCTAACATAGAAGGATTTGTCTTGTGGTTAGCATGGAACAAAAAATCACACTGCAAAGGGATTGGAGGCATAGCTTGTTATATTAAAAAGAACATTTCTCCTCACATTCAACTTCATAAGATCGACCCTCTTAATCAGTACATTTGTATAGAAATTTTAGACATCAATGCTAAGAAGATGTATATATCAATTTTCTATTTTGCACCCACGTATGGGGTGATAGCTGGTGAACATACACATTCGGGAGTTAATATCCCCCCCTTCATCCATTTCACATGAACTACCTGCAAGTGAAGGGGACGTTGGTGCACATGTGTAGGAAGCTTGAATTAATGGTTCCCTCAAAGCGCGAGCTGGATCATGCCAAGCCTGGTATGATTCACCTACCTGTTGTCAGCTCAAATTTAATGGATCACTTACATATCAAGGAAGCGACACACATGGAGGTAAGCATCAACATTTGTTTCACTATTCTGGTTATCGCTTGTCTGCAGTCTCAGGGGTCTCTCTCTCTCTCGAATTCTTCATCCTTTGTGTGTCCTCTTGGCCTCCCATATGCTTTCTCTACCCCATCCTTTCCAATTCCTAGAGAAAGGGGAAAACCCAAGAAAGGACTGGCCTATTATAGTTTTGTTTCTCACCACTTTTGTCTTGGGCCTCCTGTCAAACCAATTCTGCCCCTCGCATCTCAAGACCACCTTGCTGTGCCCCCCCTCTAAAGTTTTCACCAAGCTCCACCCAGAGTTGGATGGAGGATGACCAACCCATGGTGATTGTGGATGAAGAAATCCCCAAGGATCCTCCTCTAGAACCCCTTGGGTCCCTTATCTTCTCTTCTTCAAACATCTTGGAATCGCCCCTTACTTCTGGTAACCCTCCCCTTCCAGACTTGGGTGTTTTCCCCATTGAGGAAAAACTTCACACCGAAGCTCAACAGGAAGACGACTTGGAAATAAACATGGGGGGCTTCCCTATTGAGAAATAACTTCCCACTTAAGTTCAAAAGGAAGTCGTGGCTCATCCTACAGGCGACTGTCCACCGCAGGTAGCTTCTATTCTGGCTTTGCCTAGAACATGGTGCCTCTCTCAGGATCATTTGCAATTAATATTTGATATGCGACAGGATGCTAAGGAGAAACTTCACCATCAAACGACCCTTTCTTAGTGCCTAGATGTTTTTTTCGATGACCTGTCAAGCATGCCAGCCAAGAGTAGGTGCCCAACATGCTACCAACCCTTTGTGTTCACTCTACGACCAAACAAGGTTGATGGAAATTCAGGTTCTCCTAATGTTTAAATTCCTTTTCTGTTATTTTGTTTTTTTTTGTTTAGAATAGCCATTGATCCAGATGGATCTCGGTGGCCATCCAGCCTGTGGTTTTGATAAACCATGATATTCACCATTTTGATGGGGAATGGAATGTAATTTCATCTTCATTTGTTAATTACAGATATCATGTAATGATTTCCTAGTGGTTTTATGTACATGCTTAGAACATAGCGTTAATGCATCGGATCCCATTAGAACACCACAGTTAAGCGCGCTTAGGATAGAGTAGTATTGGGATGGGTGATTGCTCGGGAAGTCCTAGTATTTTACATGCCTATGACATTTTATAAACTTAGTCCAATTTATCCCACATGCATCATGTGAATTTTTCTCCTCTCACTCTCTCATATATAATTGAGGTGAAGGAGGCCCTTTGAGCATGCAATGTAGTGTGATGTAAAACTTCTTGTGAATGAAGCGTAGCCAACATATCTTTCCTTTTAGAGATAAGCTACCCCATTTTTCCAGTTTTTGTTCTACAATGTTTTTCTATCTTATTTAGTAATAGAAGTTGGGTTTCATTGTATTTATGTGTTCTCTTCTATATTTTTGTGTATTTCATTGTTATATCTCGGTTATATTTATGCCTTCATGTTTTTCTCAAAATAATACATATCAGTGGTATCAGAGCAGTCTACTCCTTGTCATTTCTCAGAACAGGTCCCCGATGAGGTCAGGGTATAGATATTTGGGTCTCGAGCAAGTTTCGCTCGAGGAAAACCACTCTCTCTAGCCCAAGCAACCTCCCATGGCGAAAGAAAAGAGAGATGACATAGCAGAAGATCCTTTCAGGATGTTGCTCGAGGAAGCCCTTGTGCAACAAAGGAACGGGATGATGGACAACTTCGCTCAGATCCTTCGAATACTACCGATGGAGGAAGCTGATGCATCTTCAACAAGCAACCATTTCGCAAGTGAGACACCCTTCAAGGTACATGTCAATTTTGATATCCACTTATTTGAAGGCTAGATAGATGCATATGCTCTAGAAAAATGGTTGAATCTGCTAGAAGGTTATTACTCTGTCCAAAAAAATTTCGACAGTGAAAATATCACCTTCGTGCTCCTTAAACCCCTTCCCCATATCAGAGCTTGGTGGGAAGGTTAATGGGAGAGGTACACTGCAGATGAATCTACAATATTTGGGAGAGAACCCACTTGGGCAACCTTTGTAGATGCCCTAAAGGAGGAGTTCTACCTTGTCGGAAAATATGATGACCAATACATGAGATGGACAACTCTACGTAAGAAAAGAGACCAAACGGTGCCAGAGTACACCAACATATTTCATACCTTGTGCTCAAAGCTGGGTATCAAAGACTCTGAGTGGCACCTGGTTTTGAAGTACCGCAGTGGTCTAAACGGGTACATCCAAACAGAGATGGATTTCTTGGACATCTCCTCACTTGGAGTTGATTATTGATATGCAGTCAAAATTGAGAAGAAATTCAAGCAACATAGTAAGTGGGAGAAGCATGGACAAAGCAAGGAAGGCCAACCTCAAGAGAGACAATCCCATATGTAGGAAAAGAAGGGTAACACGAAGTATAAGAAAGACACTGAAAAGTGGTGTGAGTTCCACAACAGCCCTTGGCACAACGCTGATGAATGTAGCTCAATACAATCATTGGTGGCCAAGCTCAAAGACAAAGATCCGAACCTCGACTTGGACCTTGGTTCAAAAAATAATAAAAGGAGATAAAACATTGATGCAAAACCCACTGCTACTATCACAATTGCAAAAATCCAACCAGAAGAGGATCCTGAGGAGAGGGATCGACTCTTCCATTCACAAATGTGGGTGAATGGGACCCCACTGCATTTTATTGTTGATAACAGAAGCCAAAAGAACATCATCTTAGTAGAGGTTGTCAAGCAGTTGGATTTTCCAACAACACCACACCCACAACCATATAACATCGAGTGGCTTCTCTAGGGTCAAGAACTTTGTGTCAACCAACAATGTCACATGTCCTACGACATCAAGCCCTTCAAGGATGAGGTATTGTGTGATGTTTCCCCACTGGAAGTTTGTGATGTTCTATTAGGCCAACCATATATGTGGAGACGTCATTTCATTTATGAGTCTCGATCCCGTAGCATCATTGTTACTCTGGGGGGTCATCTATATTGGATACCAGAGGTAGTTCCAACTATTGTCCCACCAAAACAATGCCACAAATTAATCTCTCATACTACAAAGTTTAACCTCTTCACAATCCGATCAGAAGGTGAACAAAAGGACACTGCAACCACTGTATCCTCAGCCCAAGAACTTTTTATCCAGTAGAAGCAGATCAATAAGATTTTAGAAGAGTACCAAGATGTTCTTGCTGCACCTATGGGGGTGCCTCCACACTGCCTAGTCAAGAAAGTTTATAACATAACCCTTCATACTCTTCATGTTTCATCTTCACCGGAAGAGTCCTCCCACACTCAGGTAGATCATGTAGCTATATTGGTTGAACGGATCCAACCCCTCCAACAAAAGGTTCATGACATCCTTCAACAAACTAAGTAGGACAACTTCTCCAGCAAGGTAAGCAATGGACCAAGCTTCATATTTAGTGGAAGTTTCCCCGTCTCCCAAGGGAAATTGACACAATGGGGACCATTGCTTCTTAAGGGGGGAGGAATGATCCAGATGGATCTTGGTGGCCATCTATCTTTTTCATTGAATCACCATCTTGAGCCTGTGGTTTTGATAAACCATGATATTCACCCTTTTGATGGGGAATGGAATGTAATTTCATCTTCATTTGTTAATTATAGACATCATATAATGATTTCCTAGTGGTTTTATGTACATTCCTACATCATAGCGTTAATGCATCGGATCCCATTAGAACTCTGCAGTTAAGAGGGCTCAGGCTAGAGTAGTACTGGGATGGGTGACCACTCGGGAAGTCCTAGTATTTTACATGCCTATGGCATTTTATAAACTTAGGCCAATTTATCCCACATGCATCATGGGAATTTTTCTCCTCTCAGTCTCTCATATATAATTGAGGTGAAGGAGGCCCTTTAAGCATGCACTAGAGTGTGATGTAAAGCTTCTTGTGAATGAAGCGTAGCCAACATCTCTTTATTTTTAGAGATAAGCTACCCCATTTTTCCAGTTTGTGTTCTATAGTGTTTTTCTATCTTATTCAGTAATAGAAGTTGGGTTTCATTGTATTTATGTGTTCTCTTCTATATTTTTGTGTATTTCATTGTTATATCTCGTTTATATTTCCGCCTTCATGTCGTTCTCAAAATAATCTGGATCAGCCATGGTTGTAAATAGACTTTTAAGAAGTGTGGGAAGTTTACCTTGTATTAGACTCAGACATGCATTTGACAGAATGCCACCTGGTCTGGTTTCCATTTGTATGGTAGGACATGTAGGAAGTTTTTTGATGTGTATATTTTTTTAAAACTTTTTAAGGTAATACAAACTTTTATTTACAAAAAAAAATATTGCTATTTTACACCTATTAATTCTACTTTTTATAAGAAAAACAATCTAGATAGAAATTGTCCCTATAATACTTTAGAACAATACATTTATTGTTTGAGAAATGAAGGTAATATCCCTCTGCAAGGAGACTTTAATGCTAGAACTGCAACTAACCAAGCTATTCTTTTAAGCAATGATTCCAACCATAATCCTTTATGTCTATATGGGGACCTTGTTTTAGCTAATGGATACAAAAGAAGATTTGAAGACCTAACTAAAAATTTGTTTGGTACTAAGCTAGTCAAGCTATGCAGTTCTCTAGACCTTATAATTTGCAATGGAGTAATGAAGTGGCCAAACTCCAACAAGATGACTTGTATTCATGTTCTAGGTAGTAGTTTCATGGATTATGTGATATATGATATCCCCATTTCCAACCAAATAGTAAATTTGGACCTTTTAAATGACCATGAACTTGATTATGATCATAGACCTTTAACCCTAACTCTAAACTTTGTCATGCAAAAGAGTGCCATTGAAGAAAATTCTAGTAATGAAAGGCAAGTGCTTTTTCACAAAAGTAAATTTGATATTTTCTTGAAGGATTTAAATAGTAAATTACATCTCCTAACATATAAGGACAACATTGAAGACCTATATTATAATTTTACAACTACCCTTTCCACTTTTATTAACAAGTTCTCTTTTGAGGTGTCCTGTAAAAACAAGAATAGAACAACCAATCCTTTGTATGATAAAGAATGTAAAATTGCTAGGAAAGCCATTATGGATGCTTCTAATGAGTCCTTCAAACTCAATAAGATCAATACATACAAATCCCTAATTAAAAGGAAAAAAAAAAAGGTACTATATAAATAAAAGGAAAGAGTGGCTTTTACACCTGTCTAAGCTTGACCCTAAGAAGTTCTAGAGGTAAATTCTATTTATCAATACTAAAGAAAACAATATGATTCCCTTAAGAAACTAGAATTCCTACTTTAAAAGTATTTACGAGTTCCCTAATGTCATGGACACCATTCCTATTGTTCCTACAAAGGATGAAGTTTTTTCTTTGGATGACATAGAGTTCGGGGTTAAGCAGCTTGCAAATGGGAAAGCTAAGGACATTGAAGGCTACTAAGATGAAAATTTTAAAATCGGAGGGCCTATCCTCATCCCTCACATACATAATCTCTTCAATTTAGCATTCAAGCAGGGCTTCCCTAAACCCTGGACAAAAAGACTAATTATACTAATTTTTAAAAGTGGGAATAGAAACATTCCCTCTAACTATAGGACCATTATGATTAGCCTAATTTTAGCCAAGCTATACATAATTATTTTGGAAAAAATATTATCCTTTGGATAGAAAGTCATGGTAAAAGAGCTAAAGGCTAGGCTGGGCTTAGGATATATCATTCAATTGTGGACCATCTTGTTATCCTTAGGATTGTTGCAGAGGAGTTCCACAATACTAAAACCAATATTTTGTATTGTTTTGTTGACTTCATAAAATATTTTCACACAATTCCCAGGAAAAAAATTTCGGATAGGTTGGAAGAGATAAAAGTGCCTCTCTAGTTGAGAGATGTTTCTATAAGGTTGTATGAGAATGTTATTTCCAAGTTTAAGAACATGGAGGTCTGGTCGAAAGAAATTAACTACAATGTTAGAGTCAAGCAAGGTTGTCCCTTGTCTCCTACCCTTTTTGACATATACATTGACAGTTTATAAGAGTGTTTAGAAGAAGCAGGTTGTGTTGGCCCAACTCTCAATGGTATAGTCATCAATATTCTTCTTTATTCTAATGATATCATTATTATGGCAAGGAGTACCCATGATCTTGGAGAGAATTTAAAAACCCTTAAGGATTTTTTCTCCAATATTGGTATGACTATTAATATTGACAAAACCAAAGTCATGATTATTAAATCCAATAAAACCACATATGATTCCTTCGTATATGACAACAACAACTTGGAGGAAGTGACTTCTTACAAATATCTTGGAATCAATATTCACCACAAGTTCAATTGGAATTATAGCATTGAGAAAAGGATAAATGGAGGATGGAAAGCTTATTATGGGCTTGAAAACAATTGTAAATCAACTGATCTTTGGATATGGGATAAGAAAAATCTCCTCTTTGAGACTTTTGTTACTCCTGTTATTCTATATGGATGTGAAGTTTGGGGATGCAATATCTCTCGGGAATCATGGAGAAATATAGAACAAATCCAAAATAATCTTACAACATATAATCTCAAAATTAAAGGAAATACGCCCTATCCTATCCTCCTCTTAGAGGCGGGCCTTTCCCCCATTGAGAACACAACTATAACAAGGTACCTAATGTATAAGAACAAGTTAAACAACATGGAAGAAAAGAGGCTTTAAAATTCCTTCAAACTCCAGCCTTAGCCACCTTTGACTTAAGCAAGGATGACATAAAGATGCTCAGTCTTAGCTAAGCGATTAGGGAATCATGGAAGAGACCATTCTGCAGAATACATATACTATTAAAAATATTATTAAATCAAAATTTAAGGAGGAAATGAGGTGTGATAAAGAGTTGGAGGAAAAAATAAAATTAAGGTATTATAAGGAGGCAATCAACCCTAATTTAGAAGATCAAAGTTATCTCTATGTTTTGACAAGTGTAAAGAAAAAAATAAGCCTTGCTAAAATAAGAACAAATTCTCATGAGCTCCATAGTAAAACCAGACATTGGTCAATTCCTAAAATTCCATGGGACGAAAGAGTGTGTCACCTATGTAACACTAAGAGGGTTGAAGATGAAAAACAATTTCTCTTATATTGTCCAGCCTATACCCAAATTAGATCTCAATTTCAAAATATTTGTCACACTACCAACCTTCCTAATTTTTTAACTCAATAAAACTATGGTGATCTTGGAAAGCTTCTCGTAATATTTTTTGAGCATAGAAACAAAATTTTAAAGAATTAAAAGGAATCCCTTACCTTCTTAAAGTCTGATATACCATTTCGGTCTCAATGGACATTAATCATAATCATCATCGTCATAAATGTTTTCAAATTTCTATTAATTAAGTAATACTTACTATTTCTATAAATGGTCATTAAAATGTGCACACCAATATCTAATCGAAACTCTATTATTCAATCTTGTGTTTTTGAATGTACTTCAAAACAATATTATTTAGTAGTCAAACAATGTCTATATAGTATTTAATATTATAGGTACTTTTATAAACTTCTTCATCAGAGAATTAACATAAATACTATGAAAATGAAAACATATTTATTTATATTTTATTTATTTTTACATTATATTTTTATTTTCTTTATTGATTTTGTAGAGAAAGTGGTTCTTTTGTCAATTTTTGTCACCATTAAATCCATTATTATCTATCCTACCATTGTAGCTATCTTGTGCATACATTGAGCGCCCCCTTTTTGGCCCACATTAGACCTTTAGGTGCCTATTAATGACATACAACAACCTTGAAGATGGTTGTATCATACACAACCCCCTTTGCACTGCTATTGAGGTGATGAGACACTCTAAAATCCATCCAACTTCCCTAGTAATGCATTTAAAAGTAGAAGAAATGTGAACACATGTAGTAATTTAATTTAAAAATCTATGAATGAATGCAAATCATTTTCAAATAACAAAACATGCATTTATACATCAATTATAATGTTCTACTAGTTCCAATGAGTCATGGCTAACATGAATTCATCATAAAGGAATTCCATAAGAGAATATATAACAAGTAAATGCCATAAAATTTGCATATTCATAAACAACAATGGATACTTATATTTCAGATAATTAATCACCAAATTACCACAAGCAAAGAACGTTACATCCAACCATAGGCTCTTTGTAACACATATATGCCCTACCACAAAGGCCACCCTCGAGCCTGGGCTATGAATCCACAAGGGTGAATTCCCATTAGTTGGCACTAATTTATCTCTCTCAACCAATTCCTAGAATTTTCAAGACATTTTCTCCCTACAACAAGTCCAATCAGCCAACCCTCTTCACCCTCAACTTGAAAAACACCAAGAATGGTATGGGCCTTCTTTGTTAAATAGTCACTTTGGCTATCCCACTTCCCTTTAATACTCCAACACAAGCTAGCCAAGGAATCTCTACTGATAGGGACCAAAGAATTTCATCTTTAATTAAGTTCCTTTTATCTCAACAAACACCCATAAACTCATTGATGTTTTTTCTTATAATGTCATGGTTGTAAAACTATGATAGATTAAGAATAAAAAATAAAATACAAATAAATAATGAAAAAAAATGAACTTGCATGCCTAAAATCATCGATTATATTTGCATGGTAATAAGATACCACACGTCTTAGTGAGAATCCAACCTATCTCTCTTTTGAGACAAGAAGCTCATGATCTATGAATAATTCAATAATCATAGGAAATGGTTAGGGAACTTAGGGTAAAGGGATGTGAAACAATAAAATCATAATATTTCCCCTTAGCCCCTTAAAACCCCCTTTCTTTACTCTTATGGACTCATAGACACCTTTCCTTTCCTTCTTCATTTTTAGTCTTTAATGTATTTATATTATATTTAAATATACATTTACAAACTCAATGATCATACTTTGCTTAGACAACATATGTCTAGGCCTATAGACATTTCATAATCACATATACATTCATAATTAGGAGGTCTAAATTAAGGTATTACATTAATTCCCCCTTTTAGAATAACACTGTGTTTGGTGTTCTTTTATTTTCAACAATGATATCCATGCCTTCATTATTTATTTGCACTTGCAATGTTATCCCCTTCCTTGCAAATTTGTAGAGTTGTTGGTTATCAAGTGGACACAATGCATCTACATTTACTTTTTGGTATATTGGGTAACCTCCAAGGTCTTTAGAATTTCATCATTTACCTATATCAATCATAAAGAGAAACATGCTTGTTATAATAATTTAATGCAACAATTACCCCATTATGAAACTTAAATTTCACAATGTAAATGCATATTCATAACATGAGATTAGATATGCAATTCTAGCCCAATACTTATTTATATAAATATTTCTCTACTTCGTAAGGATGCCGCTAGTGAGAGTTCATCTCACTATCCTTTTTGACACTATACCCTCCTTGATCCCAACAACAGACAACCTATTTTTTTTTAATTATTAATATATTTTCATAAATATTATTGTTAAGTAAAAATAAAAATAAATTAGAGAAGGGGGATAATTTGAGATCCCATAGGAAATAAAGTAGCACATTTTTCTTGGGGACTTGGCCAAAATTCAAATAACATTCCAGAGGCATATGCCTTGTGGCAGGGAATTCAGATTGCAAAAGAAAAAGGTCTTTGACAAGTGGTTACTTTTGTTGACTCCATGCTCATTGTCAGACCCATACTCAAGCATACCAACATCGGTAGCAATATTTTTAAGATGATACTATCTCGTGTCTCAATTATATTTAGAGGATTTGAAGAATGGTGAATATACCACATTCTTTGTGTTCATAACCATGTGACAGATCAAATGGATAAGTGTGGTTTGAACCTTAGCGAAGGGATGCTCTAAATTAATGGAGTGTGTGAGTATTGCCTATTACCATAACCCCCCCCTATGGAATTAATGTGTGATCTGGAATGATGGTCTCATTTGCACTCAAAGTGTCATTTGATTCGAATGAATGTACATTCAATCTACTTGTTAGTAATTAGTCATTTAAGCAGTGACTTGTGCAAGAAGAGTTATATTAGGATTTTTATTGGAGAGATGGTGTCATCAGCCTAGTTTCACATTAGTTCTTGGTGCTCATGTAGGAAGAAAGATCATAGATTCATTATTTCGATCGTGTTTTACCCCTCTTTAAATGTGGATGAACCTGCACAGATAAGATCTAGCTAGCAAAAGACATACACAGTTTGCAAAAAAATGAGAAAAGACGGAAACAAGAGAGAAAGAATCAAATAATTGTATTAATGGTATTCCACACTCAAAGAGTGAATAATTTACAATAGATATAGGTTACATGAGTAACTAATGCACCATAGTAGTGATCTAGAGAGATCTAGACACTCACTGATAGATACTGGAGTGAACTGCCACCTAGTCCTAGTTAATTGATCCATGCAATCATCAGCTAACTGAGACACATGTGTGGAAGTGAGAGAGACACATGCAACTACTAGTGATAAAACTGAGGTTTCCATGCATGAGTGACTTCCACTAGTCTAAATGAGTGTAACTTACTCTGAACTGAAGAGGAACGACCTATTTTGTAGGGGAATATTTTCTAGAGAGAATATTCTCATCTAAGGAATCGTTCTCAACATTGGACTATCAAACTTAGGAAAATAATTCTAGGTGAGTGTGTAATATCTCCAACACCCCACCTGAACACTACTAGGGTGTACATGATGAATGGGTCCCGACAATAGAGGCCATGTTAGGTACCCATTATACAATACATACAAGAATGAAACACTAAAAAACAAGGAAAGAGGGAAAACCTCATGGGAAAACCCCCCCTCAAGGTACAATGCATAAGAAAAAACAAAAAAATGAGAAGGAGCAAAAAGAAACTACTAACCAATTGTGTGCTTCACTCCATGAAGACCTCACAACCGTGCAAGTTTGTGTTCGTTGAAGATTTTGTTGAAGATGTAGTTGTCTGCACGGATCTGATGAAGTAGATGCATCGGTGAGATGTCCACACATATCTACATACTATTTCTGTAATGAAGAAGATCCAAATGAAGTTTGTATGAAACTTTGAAAATTGTGTGGTCGTTTTTGGAAAAATGATGAAAATTTACGGATTTTAAAATTCTCATATCTTCACTTCTCGGACTCCATTTCAAACGTTTTTTTTTTTTTAAATTGGTTATTTTTCCAAGAGGAATTCAAATATCCAATTTTTTTTCTGCAAATTATTCTCAAAAAATATTATAATTGAATCTGATGTGCGCGACCCCCTTTTTATCTCTTGAGATGCATGCATGTTTCTCCTGAGATGCGTGCATGGCGCATGCAAAAGTTTATGCATGTTGCTCCTGAGATGCATGCATGATATATTCCGTATGAAATTCAGAAAACAAATATGAAATGGAGTAGACATCATCTGCAATTAATGGAACAAGAGTTTGTGCAGATACTTGTGTAGAACACTCTTCAGAATAAGAGGCTTGATCTTATGATGATTTCTTCTTTGGATCTATCTTTTGAATCTCTTGCATGAAATTTTCACAATCTTCTTTATTCCCAAATAGAACTTCCAATTTGGTCCATAATTCATTTGTAGTTGAGTATCGTGATTCATCATATACTTGGTGGAGAATTTAATAAGAAATAGACAAGAAGATACATCCTATGGACATATCTTGTCTATTGAGAAAGTCATTTTTCTCATTGACAGAATTAGGCTCTACTTTCATTGCCACAATTATTTGATACAAGCCTCTGCATCTGAGTTGAAGTAGAATTTTTGGCTTCAACTTCAAATAGTTATGAGGCGTGAGAAGTATTGTCAGCGAATAATCCATCTTTTCTGCGTTCTTCAATCTTCAGTACCTGCAAAAAGAGTTTGGTGTGTCTTTTTCCTAGCAATCCATCGGCTCTGATACCATGTAAATGTGGATGAACCTGCACAGATAATATCTAGCTAGCAAAGGACATACACGGTTTGCATAAAAATGAGAAGAGAAAAACAGGAGAGAAAGAATGGAAGAATTCTATTAACTATATTCCACACTCAAAGAGTAAATAATTTACAATAGAGATAGGTTACATAAGTAATTAATGCACCATAGTAGTGATCTAGAGAGTTCTAGACACTCACTGATAGACACTAGAGTGAACTGCCACCTAGTTCTAGTTAATTGATCCATGCAATCACCAGTTAACTGGAACACATGTGTGGAAGTGAGAGAGACACATGTAACTGGTGGTGATAAAATCGAGGTTTCCATGCATGAGTGACTTCCACTAGTCTAACTGAGTGTAACTGAATCTGAACTGAAGAGGAAAGCCCTATTTTGTAGGGGAATATTCTCTAGAGACAATATTATGATCTAAGGAATGATTCTCAACATTGGACTATCAAACTTAGGAAAATAATTCTAGGTGAGTGTGTAATATCTCCAACACCCCCTTTGTTGGTCAATTCCCATTTGACCTTTAGATTTTTACCTCTATCATTTAATTCTTTCTACTTTTGTATTTTTTTTATCCCTCCACCCACTATTGGTTGATACTTTCTTGTTTGTGGGGTTCCTCGAAATTAATGAAAATGGATTTATGGAAATTGACCATTGGAGCTTCGGGGTTACAATTATGAATCTTAGTGTGAATTTTATTGGCGATATGTGGGTTTTTTGGACAAATCGAGGGACCCATGTTCAAGTCTTTGGCTATGCTCACTTAGTTATTACTAACCCTCTATCTTTGTCTTTGGGTTTTGCTTCAACCCATAGTGTCTTGGGTGGTATTAGTGGTGAGGTGCCCTTTCGACTTAGAGCGACTAATAGTTGGTGTATGGTTTTTAGTTTAGCAAGGGTTTGTGCTTTGAGATTGAATTCCTTTGCTCACATCTCTTTAATATTAGCTCACTCCAGGGTCTCCTTTCGGCCAAATTCCGGCATTCCTACTTATTTCTCTTCTCGTCGCTTAGTCTTTGTTTCCACAAGCATTTACAGACACATCAACAATGGTGGACGGGGGAAAAAGAAGCAATTCTTCTGTAAATCATAATTATGTTATATCCAGTACTGAATTGACAAGTGGATTTGGCTTCAAGCTTATCTTGGCAGGATTTAGGGGTGTTTTGTTTGGTTTGGAAATGAAATCCACTTGGAGGGATATCAAGCATATTCTTCAGTGACATGAAGACATTTCATAAGCAAACAAAGTTTCATTTCAATAATTGACTATTATGGTGGAGAATCTGGAGCATGTTCTCTTAAGATGTATTGAAAGTTTGGAAGATGAATGTCATTGTTTGAGAGCTTCGCTATTGCCTCAACATGAACAATCTGCCATCATTGACCAAGTTTATGTAACATTTTGACATAGTTTATCCGAAGAAGGACATGGAGGTCAATAAATTGTTCCAATGGAGGTCGAAGAAGAATCTCCACTTCAAAGTAGAGTGTAGGGGATCCCAAATCATGGTTCAAATAATAATTAATGCACCATAATGTTATCTTTTTTATGGGTCAGTTCATGAAGAAATATTGTTTTCAAGAACATTGTAATTTTTTGCAGATAGTATGTACTTTTTATAGTCTAAGCATAGGAAAATAAATCATGGCCATGAGCCAGAATATTGTATCAATGTTATTGAAATTTTGTTGTTTGTGATTGCGTAACTATTATATATTATAAACTTTCATAAACTTTTAGTTCCTTTTAAAACTAATAATAATAAATTAATAACAAATATATCCTTATTTCATGATTTTAAGAGTTAGTTTGATTGGTAAATATTTTGTGTTATTTCTATGTAAATCTCTATATATTGGTTGGTAGTTGATGTGATCTTAAATTTTAAAAATCAATAATATTAAATAAGATAATATGCTATCTAAAATCATTTTAGATAATAACTTATTTCTTACTTTTGTATAAAAAAATTTCATTAATTTAAAAAAAATAAAATTAAGAAATTTTCTTATTCTTCAAGAATATTTTTCAAGAAACTCATCATTAAAACATTAAAATTTTGACATAGAAATTATCCCTTATTTTTTTATAAAATATTTCATTTAATTTAAAAATAAAAAATAAAATTTTATTTTTTATTTTTTCTTCAACAACTTTTTTTTTTTTAAAAGAAACTCATTATTAAAACATTAAAATTTTAACATAGAAATTATCCCTTATTTTTTTATAAAATATTTTGGGGAAACACTATTTTTTACTTTCTTTTTTTTTTTCAAAAAATTATTATTAAAATATTATTTATAAATAATATAAAAACTATTTCTTATTTATAAAATATTTTCATTAAATTTAAAAAAAAATGACATTATTTTTATCTTTCATTTTTTAAAAATTCATTAATATTTTTTCAAGAAATTGATTATTAAAACATTAAAATTTTGACATAGAAATTATCTTTTTTTTAATAAAATATTTTCATTTAATTTAAAAATAAAAAATAAAACATTATTTTTTACTTTTTTTCTTCAACAATATTTGTTTGAAAAAACTCATTATTAAAACATTAAAATTTTAACATAGAAATTATCCTTTATTTTTTTATAAAATATTTTTGGGAAATATTATTTTTTATTTTTCTTTTTTTCAAAATTTTTATTTATAAATGACATAAAAATTATTTCTTACTTTTATAAAATATTTTTATTAAATTTTAAAAATAAAAAAATACATTATTTTTTCTTTCATTTTTTAAAAATTCCTTAAAATTTTCACAATTATTTTTATATTAAAAAAATATATAATAAAAATGGAAAATTGAATAAAAAGAGTGTGTTTTATATATGAAAACTTTTTCAAATTCCTACTAAAATGTATTATTATTTAATGATAAAGATAACTATCAATTCAATCAGTTTTCCAAATTTGTAAAGAAATCACTCTTCCAAGTTATTTAAAATTTTTTTTTAATGATAAAGTGCACTTGAAATCAACAAGTCTTCTAAGTAAAAAAAAAAAAAAACCTTAAATATTAAACTTCACATTCCCACTATGATATAAATTATTATTTAGTAAATAAAAATGTGTTAAAAAAGTCAAAAGAAATTCTCCCAAATTTCAAAGAAAACAATCAAGTCAACACGTCTTTGAAAATTTCACAACTATTTATACATTAAAAAAATATCTTTTACTTTTTATAAAATATTTTTAGTAAAATATTATTTTTGTTTTTCAATTTTTTTCAGAAATTTATTATTAAAATTTTATTTTTACATTAAGAGAAATATAATGAAGATGAGAAGAATGTGTGTTTTATTGATTAAAGCTAAATTTTCCATATTCTCACTAAAACATAATTAAAGTGTTAAATTATTATTTAAAAATTAAAATATAATTAAATTGTTAAATTATTATTTAAAAATTAAAATATAATTAAATTGTTAAATTATTATTTAATAATAAAAGTAAGAACAAATTTTTAATAGCTTCATAGTGAAATTGGGAGTTGGTCAATTCCTCAAACTTTATGGGATGAAAGAGTGTGTCACCTTTGTGACATTAATAAGGTTGAAGATAAAAAACACTTTCTCTTAGATTGTCCAACCTATACCCACATTATATCTCATTTTCAAACAAAATTCTAAAGAATAACAAGTAATCTTTTACCCTCTTAAGGACCCAATTCTGTCTTAGTAAACGTTAATCATCATCATAATCATCATATCAATTCAATTATCTTTAAAATTTGTAAAAAAAACTCTCCTAATTTATTTAAAAAAACAAAAAACTCTTTAATAATAAAAATAAAAAATTATTTGAAATCAAGTTTTCTAAATTTCTAAAAAAAAATACTTTATAATATTAAATTTCACATTTCCATTATATTATAAATTATTATTCAATAATAAATAAAAATATATATAAATGTATAAATTATTATTCAATAAATAGAAATATATATAAATATAAATCTTAAAATCTTAAATTCTTTTAAGAAAAATACTCTTCCAAATTTCCACAGAGCAATAAAATAAACACGTCTTTGAAATTTTCACAAACTTTTTATACATACAAATTATTATTATTATTTTTATACAATATTTTCATTAAAATTTAAAAACAATTTAAGAAGGAAGT
>CBVK0100352317.1:0-21204 GCA_900067695.1 Picea abies
ATAACATTCATCATAACTTTCTAATTCATTAATACAAGGTTCATTTAAATACCAATGAGATATAAAAAAATCATAACTGTTATTTAATAAATTCATTAAATAGAACGTCAATATGTAAGTCATCAATAATTTCTAAATAAAAGTCATTAGAATTTCTTCATTTCCCTTACATTACATATAAATTTTATATGCAATATTTTATGATTACTATTATATGTATATATCGAAGAAGAACTTTATATATAGAGAGAGAGAACTTCCATCTACATGACAAAGATATGTAGTTAGATTTCTCATCAGCAAGGTGCATAATTTACCCAAACAAGTTTTATTTAGTTACACAGGTTCAAAATAAGTTCGTTGAATTCCGTTCTATTTTAACTATATCATGTTTAACTGTGTGTCTTATTTAGTAATGAGCATCAATATTAAAATCGATCTTTAAAGGAATTACCTATACAATCGACTTTCAACGAACTGACAAGAAAAAGAAGGAATTAATCCTAAAAATCAATACAACTTATTCCAAGAGAAAGAGAAAGTTTAATCCACGCATCTCATCCAACTTATCACTAAGTTTGTTTAATAAAGGAATACTATTATTACAACAATCTTAAAATTCCAACCTTATATCAATACCCAAATTGTTCTGTATGTATCCATTAATGTCCAAAGTTGTTACATTTTATTTCACCATGTGCACATATAATTTCTACATTAATACAATTTTTTGAATTATAAAACACTGTGGCTAATTGGTATTGATGAAAATGATCCTCAACCAAAACTTGTGCAATGTTTAAATCCTTTTCTTTGCTTGCAAATCAAAGACTTCACTGGTATCTTCCAACCAACGCTAGGGGTACTCTTCTTTCCCTTAGCCCCCCGAGCCACAAAGAGGCCACACACAAAAACTAGAATCTATAGCACCAAAATTTTCCTTCTCAAGGAAAAGCTTCCACTCTTTCATAAGTTTTGAAACCCAACTCTCAAAAGTAAAACTTAGTCAAGAAAATTTTTGGTAGAATAACAGTGCTAACAAAAGTCAACTTTTCCCTTTCTCTCCATCTCTTTTATAGAAAAATTCTCACTCATGCACAAATAATTAATTTTTAATAATTTAATTAAATGATTCTTCACCCACTACATGTGTCACACTCTCCCCAAGTTGCACAAGTAATTTCTCTTTTTATTTTATTTATTTAGGCATTTTCTCTCTCATTCCCTAATGTGCTCATATTGTTGCTCTTGGTTGTCCCTTAGTTCCTCGATCCCTCATTTAATTTGTGTCCCCTAACTAGATTTTAGATTGAGTTGGATTATGAATCTTCTTTTAGTTAGAATTAGTGATAGATTGACTCAAGATGCTACTCTATGTGGACCACCTATTCTATCATGTTTTATTTTCTTTTTATTTGTAAATCATTTTTATTATTTTCATGCACACATGTGCATTTACCCGTGTTTATTCTTATTTCTCCATTCAATTAAATTGCTAGTCTAATTATTTTATTCTCTTTTTATGATTTACTTAAACAAACCTCTTTAGACTTAGAATTTTTTTTTCTTGTTTTTAATTTAAAACCATTTCCATGCTCTTTCTAACAAAGTCTAAGTACTTGGAGGATCGTGAAGAAGGGAGTTTGGTTAGGTTTAACCTATGTGAAAACGCAACGCGAGCTCTGCAAGGTTAGGGTTCACATGCACCAGCTTCCCTCCCACCCTGACCACGTATGAACTCCTTTGCACCCGTTGATCGCCTTTGCACCCCGACACTGACTGCCACAGAAGAATGGGAACAGAAGGGGGGGCGAAAGCCCCCTCTTACCGTAACGTTGCCGCCAATGATTCGTAGAAATCGCGAGCGCGTCGATCATCCTTTGAGTCGCCATTGCACTTACGAGACCAATATCTACAGGAAGAGATGGATATAAGCAAAGAATCAAACATGGATGTTGAGTCCTCGCATCCAAAAGAAACTCGAGTCTGGATACCTGGAAAATGTATCCTCCAAGCCCCAGTCATGCCCATGTACATCATCAAAACCACCAGGATAGGGGAGCATATGCAGTTCATGAGAGACCATGCCCTCATAGGAAAATTCCTAGGTCTTTGGCCCTCAGAAAAGGACCTAACTCGCTGGATCAAGGCATGGCGGAACCCCAGGGGAGACTATGAGCTCCAACTGAGCTCCAAAGGTTTCTTTACAGTAATATTCTACAACCTGGAGGACAAGGACAAGATATTTGAAGGGGGGGCATATTTCTACAACTCGGCTGGCCTCTACCTACGTTTTTGGGCAGACTGCTTCTGCCCAGAAAAGGAAAACTTCACATACGCATCGGTATGGATTTGCCTCTATTCCCTACCTCAAGAGTTCTGGTTAGAGGAAATTTTACTGGGCATAGGCAACACCCTGGGTAAATATGTCAAATCTTCCGAAGCTACCAAACAAAGAAAATACACCTCTTATGCAAGGATATGTGTCTATATGAACATATCCAAATCTCTGCTAGACACAGTTACCTTAGAATACCAAGATGAGGAATGGGCCCAAACCATAGACTATGAACACATCCCTTTCAGATGTCAAAAATGCCACGAACATGGACACCTTTTTAGAGATTGCCCTCTCAATGCCCCCCCCAAGAGGGAAGTTGAAGAGAAATCAAAGGAAGGATTTACCTAGGTTCAAAATCAAA
Organism: Picea abies; assembly: GCA_900067695.1. NCBI lineage: Eukaryota > Viridiplantae > Streptophyta > Pinopsida > Pinales > Pinaceae > Picea > Picea abies. The sequence continues at coordinate 2,703 of CBVK0100352317.1, forward strand.
GGAGACAAGCGCAGAAGAAGCCCACAACCAACAACGGAAAAAAGAACCCAAATAATAATTTATTTGAAGCCCTTAACTGCCTCCCAGAGGCAAAAGAGGTGGAAAACCCCCACAAGACCGTGGGGAAAGATCCCAACAATCACAAGGAAGATCATCCATCACAAGAGTATCAAACCCCAAGAAACCAAGCAGATCCACTGACTCACCCGGTCTTAGGGAAAGAACCAGAAAGAGAGGAAGACACAGTCATGGAAATGGATGAGCAAGACCTAGCAGAAATCGACCTAGACAAGTTAGAAGAAGCACTCAATAAGAAAGATATTCAAACCTTACTAGAGGACCAACTCAGGAAAGTTCACGAATTATTTTTGGACTCATCAGCAGGGGCGATTTCCAGGTTGGGGATCAACACAAACCCAAACCAATATCCAAGAAAACACCCAAAAGAAAACAAGCGACAGGGCAAAAAATCGGCTCATCAACTAATAAAGGAAGTGAGAAACTATATGATCAACTCGGGACAGATTCAAAGGCTCTTAGAGATCTCCTTTTCCCACCCACCAAATTGTTAACTATGAAGATCCTCACCTGGAATATCAGAGGCCTAAATGGAAGATCCAAACAAAGGATTCTCTGAAACTGCATCAAAATGGAAGACCCTGATATATTCCTGATACAAGAGACAAAATGTGCAGGGAAAACTGCATAAGATATCATCAAAAGATGCTAGCGCAATTGTGAATCCTATCAAATGGACTTAAAAGGGGCTTCAGGAGGCATGGACATCCTATGGAATCCTACTACAGTCATCCTTGATCAAGGATTCTCCACACCATGCATCATTACATCGCACTACAGAGCCATCGGTTCAGACAAGGAGGGAATGATCACAAATGCTTATGGACCGCAAAACAACCAAGACAAAGACCTCTTTCTTCAAAGCCTGGCTTACCTAGGTTCCTTAGCAGAGGGCAAGCGATGGATAATAGGGGGCGACTTCAACATGATTCTCATGCTGGAGGAGAAGTGAGGGGGGAAAAAGCACCTGGAGCAGGATAACGCAAAATTCCAGGAACTCATAGAGAACCTTAGACTAGTAGATATTGAGAATATCAATGGAACTTACACTTGGACCAACAAAATATCAGGTCACCAACAAATAGCATGCAGGCTTGATCGCTTCCTCATCTTGAAAACTCTCCTTTTGGAAGACCCCCTAGTAGATTCCAACATCCTCTCGAAGGCAGGTTCGGACCACTGGCCAGTTCAACTCTGGGTTAAAACTATTGCCACCCCCAAGCTTAAACCCTTCAGATTTGAAAATTTTTGGCACTCCCATTCAAATTTCCAAGAGTTATCCTGTCACTGGTGGAGCACTATAGAAACACAGAGGGGTAAAAAAATGTATTGCTTCCAACAAAAACTCAAACATTTTAAACAACATGTGCGCAAATGGAACAAATAAGTATTTGGGAACATTTTCCAAGAAAGGAAAATGTTGGAACAAAAACTAGAGAACCTTCAGGGACAATTCATTCACGCGGGATACAAAATCACTCAGTAGCATGAGGAGAGTGAACTCAAAAGGAAACTAGAAGAAAGACACAAGCATGAAGAAATCTTGTGGAGACAAAAATATTGGGTTCAATGGCTCAACAAGGGAGAGAAAAACACCAAATTCTTCCACCATTCTATGATCCACAAACGTCTTATCAATCACACCATGAAGCTGGATGACTCGCAAGGAAACACCCTGATAACTCATCAGGAAATAACGCATGAGTTGACAAAATTCTACAAGGATCTCTTCTCAAAACCCAAGGTGGACCGAACCTCAACAATAGAGAGGGTGACCCAAAATATCCCAACTTTAAATACCTAGGAACAAAATGAGTCTCTCATGACAACAATAATGCAAGCAGAAGTGGATCAGGCTATTCAGGAGTTACCCAGAGGCAAGGCTCCATGTCCAGATGGTTTCACAACAAACTTCTTCCACTCCTATTGAAAAATGTTAAGGGAGGAAGTGTGGTAGTTGGTGGAGTAATCATGCAACTTAGGCAAAGTTCTTCCAACACTAAATGCCACTTTCCTCACCCTAATACCCAAAGAAGAAAGAGTCACAAATCCAAATAACTTCAGACCCATAGCTCTTTGCAACGTGATCTACAAAATCATTTCCAAGTTCATAGCTCTAAGACTCAAGCCATTTCTACCCTTCATCATCTCCAAGGAGCAATCAGGATATGTCGAAAGAAGGAAAATCATGGATAGCATCATACTTTTCCATGAAATCATTCACTCACTCAAAAGAACTAGTACTCCAAGTATGATTCTAAAACTTGACCTTTCAAAAGATTTTGACAAATTAAGCTGGCAATACATGAAAGAGCTCCTATGGCTTTTGGTTTCAACAAGGATTGGGTCTCTTGGATAATGAACCTCATTTCCTCAACCTTTTTCTCAATCCTAGTCAATGGTGTCCCCTCTCAACCCATCTCCCACTCAAGAGGAATAAGGCAAGGTGACCCTCTCTCCCCTTTCCTTTTTGTCATAATGGCTGAAGGTATAGGACACTATATCATGACTTCAATTCAAAATGGATCCCTCCAAGGCCTCCCTCTTCATGGGTTACAACCGACAGCCTCCCACAGCCAATTTGTCAATGACACGCTACTAATGAACACCCCCACCGTGCAAGAAGCAATTAAACTAAGCTCCATCCTCTCCGATTTTAGCGAAGCCTCTGGCACCACCTTTAATATGGCCAAATCGAAACTCTTATTTTTTAATACTCCTGTGGAAATCCAACAACACCTTTCTCAACTTCTGAATACCCCTATATGCACTATGCCCTCTCGCTACCTGAGACTCCCTCTTTCTGACTCAATAGCCAGAAACATCTCCTGAGACTCTCTCCTACTCTCCATCACCAACCGTCTTAAAAACTGGACCTTTCGCTCCCTCAACCTTCCAGTCAGAATCGTTCTCTTAAAGTCATTCCTCCAAGCCATCCCAACTTACCTTTTCTCAGCCCTAGCTGCCCCCCAATCAATCATAAAGAAAATAAGGAATCTACAAAGAAAATTTCTATGTCATGGACACAACCCCTATGTCAAATGTCGGGTCTCTATGCATGACCCCTTTACTCCTTATGTGAGTCGGATTAGCAAGCGTCATCGATCCTGCATCCACTGACAAGAACATTGTCAATAATCAATATGCATAACATCCATACTGAAATCATCATATATAATGTAAATCAATAGTCAAAACTCAAATCAAATACAAGTCCACTCCCTGACTCAATCCAGAGTCCAAGGGAGTTCGTTGATGCCATCTACATCATCAACCTATCATGTATCCTGCACACTCGAGGAATCTCATCAATAATACCTGTCAATATATATATATATATATATATATATATATATATATATATATATATATATATATATATATATATTATATATATATATATTGATTCATAACTCATAATCAAAGCATAATCATAATGTATCATAACCAGATCACTTTCTCACAAGTGTCCACAAAGAATAAGTCAGTATAAATGTGCTCAGTGGAACTGGATGTTACAATTTCCTAGGTTGTTGTGCCAATCAATAGATGGATAGTGATGTTGATGTTCATGAATTGATCTATGTGATCATGAGATAGCCTGTGAGGTTGTGATGATGCTACCTATAGAATGGTCTGCAAGATTATGTGAGCCTTTTCCATGCCATGTGAAATGAATGGATGTGTTTGAGGCCATTACAGTTAATACCTCCCTAACTATGATGGAGTGTTGATATTATGGTAGTTGTGGGAGGTATTAACCTCCATGTGTAACCTTTGGCTAGAATAAAATATTTTGGAAGCAAGAGAAACCCTAAAAAAATGTGTAAAAACCCTAGAAGACAAGTCTGCTTAGTAGAATACATAATATAAATGTATTATCTTCCAGAAAGACAAGTCGACCCAGATAGGTGACAAGAACCACTATAAATAGGAGGTGCTCTAGCTCATTTGCACACACACTTCACTCACTCTCTCAAGTATAGCGCAAGTCTGGACCTGCAGTTGCAAGAATGGAAGGAGCATATTTTGGTGTGATTCTTGGTCTCTCTCTGTAGTGCTATCTAGCCTAAGATATGCGCCCTACCTTTTAGTATCTATTGGTGGTATTCTTGGTGATATTATTGGTGGTAATATTGGGAAGAAGTGTAACTGCAACTACTGCAGTTGAGTATTGTTCTTGTTTTGTGGTTGTGGAGACTCTTTCTCTCGGGTGTTTCCCTTGGAGAAGGTGCGCTCCCATTGTCTTGTGATGTTGTTGCAGTTGGATGGTGTTTTCCAATTCCATCTCGTGCTACTGTTGCAGCTAGGGTTTATTTGTTGGTTCTAGTGTGGCTTTCCATAATCATTCTATCTAGCAAAGTTTAAAGTTCTCAGGGGTGGCTGCATGCCTATGGTTGGTGACAATATTGTGATATTTTCTATGGTTAAACGAGCACATCGAAATATTCTAACAACGTAAATATGAATGAAATATGCTCAGAAATGAATTTGTTGTTAAGCTATGGTAATTTTCTATAACCATGAGCTTAATCATTTATGCTAATTATCAGGGCTAGAAGTATCTATTTTTCTATCAGTTGTTAAATGCAAGAAATCCAATCCAAGAATTACAGATGTTTAAAGAAATTGTTTAAAACTTATATCAATCCTTGTCTCTATGATGTAGGAACAATTTGTTTGTTCTTTCATTTGAGATGATCAAAGGAATTAATCTACCTACATTAATAGGAAATACATACACAATATGATTTAGATGAATTCACACTATAAAGAAAAGGACGTGGAACTAAAAATTTAGATAAGAGTCCATTAAACACTGGTAGTGATGGGAGAATAGCTAAGTTTATTGGGAATCAATATCTTGATTGAAGATTTTTCAATTTCAGAAGCATTGTGCTTCGGTTTAGAGAGAATGTAAATATTTTTAACTTCAAAAGCATTTTTCTTAGGTTTAGAGAGAATGCAAATATTTTCAATTTCAGAGCATTGTTCTTAGGTTTAGTGAGAATGTAAAGAGACATTCCACATAAACCTACAAAAAATAGACAACCTGCAATGGCCAATAGTCATAAACTTGGTGTAGAGTCATCCCTGGTTGTTTTCTTGATGGCTTCTTCAATTGTTGAATTCCCAACTTATGTATATCCTCTTGTTTCATTGTTGGTTCTCCACCTTTCATCTGCTACCATTTAGGTTTGCATTAAAATCCTCTAGTTTAACTGAGCTAGGGTATTATTATTGCTAATAATATTGGATAATGTAATGATGCAAACGAGGGTTTAATACGTGTTAATCATTAATGGTCTCTGAAGATATAGAAAATGGAATGGGTAAAAATGGAATGTAGAGGTCTACCTAATGCTTCGTGCGAAGGTGACTTCTATGTTTCCTCCAAGTTCATATAGTAACCCACTCGCTCACGTCACCCCATCAGAACAAACTTATTAGCAGAGCTAAACATACTGCATTTTTATAATCTATAGATCATTAACTTCTAGGAAGCTAGATCTGAAGAAAGTGGATTTGATTAGCTAAAAATAGCTAATCTAACAACCCACAACAATAATGGAGGCATTATCTCCAACAGAATGAACAAAAGAAGCGATCCTAACTATGTTGTAAACCAAATTGGAGATCTTAACTCCACTCAAATCACCTAAAGATAAAGCATGTTGAGTCGGTTTACTCAGGCCTTTTGCAACTAGAAAAAAGAAGAAGAAGAGGTGACAGTGGACAACCTTGTTTGAGGCCTCTTGTTGCCTTGAAAAATGTATAAACGCACTTGTTTACGAGGACCGCTAAATTGACTGAAGATATACATCCCATGATCTAATTAATAGTTGCTAAGCTCATGCCCAACTGAATGAGACATGGTCTAATAAATGTCCAACTTACCCGATCATAGGCCTTGGATAAGTCTATCTTTAATGTTATGTTTGGTATGTTTCGTGTTTTTACTGAATGTAAGGATTCCTAGGCTAGGGCCACCACATCATAAATATGCTTATTCTGAAGGAAATTGAACTGTTATTCTCAGATGATAGAACTCAGAATGGGATTTAATATTATTGATTTTTTTTTGTGTGACCAACTTGTAGATAACATTACAACATGATATAGGGTGATAATATTCAAAAGAGTGAGTGCCCTTCTTTTTTGGAACGAGGCATATAATTGTCGAATTTAAAGAACCGTGAATGTAACCCATATGTTGAGACTCTTTCACCACCTTGAGGATGTCCTCTTTTAATAGGTCGTAAAATCCTATGTATAATTCAACAATATAACTATCAAGCCTAGGAATATTAGCATGGAGGATAAAACCCCCGAGACCTTCAATTCAGATACTTCTACATCCAAAACTTCATTCATTTCATCAAAAATAACCCGAGGGAACATATTCAACACATCCAAAATTTCGAGAATAGGGAAACCCGGAGATTCTGCAAATAGATTTTTGAAGTAATTGACACATGCTCCTTCTTTCCCTTTGAAGGAATGCACCATATTCCCTTATTTATCTTCAATTTCCCTTATGGAATTGATATTTTCCCTAAAGTTCTCAAACTGATCCAAACAAATTTGGTGTTATTGTCCCCCTCTTCCATCCATATGGCTCTACTTTTCAGTCGCCAAAACTCCTCTTCCCGAGCCAATAATTCTCTTTTGGAAACTTTTAGTTATCTTAAGGATTTAAGCTCTTCCTATGAGAAGACACTTGAAACATTTGAATGAAAAATGGAGATTATTTTAGATTCTACTTATTTTAGAGAATCCTCTTGTTTCTATTTAAAAGATTTGCTCCAATTTTTAATTTTCCTTTTTAAAAACTTAAGGTTTTGGGAGAATTGTTGCATATATGGGATAGACTCATCATATTTAAGGCGAGTCCAATTGTATTCAACTCACTTAATGAAATCATATTTTAACCAATAAAAATTGAATTTGAATGGAGCAGGAGGCTTATGCTCCTCTGACTCAATATTGAGCAGAATTGGGCAGTGGTCCGATATCCCACCTAGATCCACTCGGGATTTAAGAAGCATATTGGTGGACATGATGAATTAAGAGACGAAAAACCTATCAAGTCTTTTTGAGACTGCATCCTCAGGGGAACAAAGATTCCGCTAGGTAGGAGCCAATTTAATGGGCTTTACATTGACCAGGTGGAGGGCTTCAAAATAATGAATGAAACAAGATTTTGGAGGGTCTGATCTTGGATAGTTCTCCCTGACTTCACTTATGGAGGAAGTGAAGTTCATATCACCTCAGAGGATGAAAGGAGAGTGAGGCATGATACTAGAGACTAGCATGTTGTCCCAAAATGATTTCCTATCTGCGTATGGGCCATTAACATTTAAAACCTTCCAAACCATATTGAACTCTTTGAATTCCAGTTCCACCAATATGACATTTTTTTGTGCAATGGAAGAAATCACCTTCAAAGAAGGATTCCAAGTAGAGATCAATCTTTGAGACAAGCCATCTAAATTGAGAGAAAAAAAGGACCAATTTTTTAACGATGGTTCAATAACAAACAAAACTTTTTCTCCTATTGTCATCGTTTTTTGCAATAGAACAATGTCAGGATTGTGGGCTCTCAAGAGTCTCTTGAGGGCCAATGTTTTTTGGGGGGGCCAAACCCCCTTACATTTAATGATAGAATTATCATTTTTGAACCCTAGAGAGGCTTTTTTTGGCTCCCAGGACCCCCTTAATGGTATTTTGTCTACCTAGATTTATGTCATCTTTTTCTCTTTGTTGAGCCTTAGATAAGAGAGACTTTCTTCCAGTACGTGAAATTGTAGGGGCATCCTTCACCAACCCACCTTTCGAAATATCATCCTGGGAGGATTTGATCCTTGATCAAAGCCCATAATCCTTTCTGTTGTCCACCTTTTTACGGTCAGTCTCCTTTATCCTGTTAGTTCGATCTACTTTCGGGGACGAAGAGGAGTCTGGCTCGAAAGAAGTGGATTCTGAATATGGCACAGTAGATGGGGTTGGGAGGCAAGGTAAGTCAGAGACGTAGGGGGAGGGAGAATAAAATCGAGGGCAATGCCAATGGCCGACATAGGTTTAGTAGTGGAGAGGGAAACCATGTTTTGTACATCATTTGATAAATACAACATCCACCATTAACAATGCAAGATTAAATACGTTCATATCGAGAGGGGTTTCAAACTTTATATCTATGGGTGTCAGTGCCAATGGGGAAGTATCGATGTCCACTTTTTCCACTAGACACGAATCCAGATTATTTTCCTCCTGAGTTGTAACCTTGTTATCATGCGAAGGAGATTTTTGAACATAATGAACCTTGCCACTTGTCTAGAAACATCAAATGCATGCCTTTCACAATGTTAATATTAAGAGTATTGATAAGAGCAGATTTTCAAACATAATGAACCTTGCCACTTGTCTAGAAACATCAAATGCATGCCTTTTGCAATGTTAAGATAAAGAATATTCATAGGCGATGATGAATGTAAGGGACACTTGTTTTTTTGCTCAAAAAACCTTGATTTAGAAGTGTTCCCTTATTTTCCACTGACTTTGCTCGACTATTAAGAGATTAAAGGATATAATAATAATAAAATGAATCAAAATAACTTGTAATTCTTTGGATTCAAATTATCAATCTATCAAGACATGAAGAAGATTTAGACGAGGTTAAACCTCTCATTTGATGAATGATAATCGAAAAGTCTCCAATGACTATGATATACCTAACTTGCCTTCCTCTAAGAATTTTAAACATTTTTACATAATTATTAAAGATTACCCCTAAACCTTAGAGTTAAGTCAATTCACATTGTCCCTTAAGGTTATAAACAACTCCACATCGATCACTCCATAATAATTGGTAGTATTATCCCACATAAATATTTTATTTTTATTATACTTTTCAAAATTTTATAAAAATAAATTACCTTATTAACATTCATTGTATTGCACATGTGCCATCTTTAATAAAAAAAGGGAAAATAAACTCCCACAAGTCAAATACCTAAGCATATATCATGGAAAATCAACTCCCAAAAATGAAATACCTCTCTCACATAGGCTTTATTCCAACCACTGACCCATAACTGAAGTGCTTTATATATAAAATACTCCTTTAATCCAACCACTAACCCATAACACGAAGTGATTTATTTATAAAATACTTCTTTAAACCAACCACTAACCCATAAAACCCATAACGCGAAGTGATTTATATATAAAATACTACTTTAATCCAACCCCTAACCCATAAAACTAAGTGCTTTATGTATAAAATACTTCTTTAATCCAACCACTAACCCATAACACGAAGTGCTTTATATATAAAATACTCCTTTAATCCAACCACTAACCCATAACGCGAAGTACTTTATATAAAATACTCCTTTAACTCAACCACTAGCCCATAACATGAAGTGCTTTATATATAAAATAATTGTTTTTTTTTCACAATAAGGAGATGAGATTAGTGCAGTGATATACCATTAATTAATAAAAGCAAAACTAAATTAATTGATTAATATCTATGTGATGAACACACAAACCCTAAACCCTTGCAACGAAACCCTAGACGGTTCCATTCTATTATTTATATCAAAGAAAGAGACAGGACAGAGAATATCAACTCCCATGTTGGTGGTCGATAATCCCTAGTGTTTTCAACGTTTCGACTTAGATGCCTGGTCGATTGAATGCATCTGTTTTTTCTAATAATAATCGATCCTATGTGACGGGGACGAGATGCTTCTGGCTAGAGCTCATTGTTCTCACGGCATGGAGCGACTAAATTATATGTCATATATTCCATCATGAACGTCGCACATGAAAATTATGTTTGTTGATGGCGCTTATTACTCCACCAACTATTCTCTCGTTGCCCTTCCTTTGTGAAGGTGGACGAGTAGATTAGTGGGAGAGGAAGAAGAAGCCTCCTGGAAGATGAATGTTATATTCTATGGCCCTAGGTATTCTTTGCGACATCACTGTTATGACCCCTTGGGACAAGCCATAACATTCACATTACATCTCTAATCTTTTTATTTTGCAAATTTCACCTCTGTTTAATCCCATAATGTTTATTTAGGTTGTATTTTTCATTTTGTATTTTTTGCATTCATTTGTAGTTTGCAGGGTTTTTTTGGTTGTTTAAACGCAGTCAAGATCTTATGCAAAAGTTTTATAGGGTTGTAACTTTAGTTTCTAATTTTTCCTGGTTTGTGTTGCCACAGTGTAGAACTAGAATTTCAATTCAAATCAACTTTTTGCACTCTGTAAACTGAAAGACCCGATCTTTTCTTAAGATTTCAATAAATACAAGCATATGGGAATATGTATTGTTTTGTACTGTTTGCACATTCTAAATCGGTTTTATAATAACTGTTTTTTTTGGGGTTCTTATTGGTTGGAAATTCTTTTGCTCTGTTTTCTGAATTTTTCCTGAGATTGAGGCCGAGTTATCGAGTTATTTTTATTTCAAAGTCTGGGATCTTCCTGGAAGATCCCACTATTTTTCCCACTCTGCTTTGGCCAATGGACCCGGTGCAAAAAAAAAACTAAACTTGATAATTTTTAAGGTATTCTATTTATATATTAACAATATCTATAGAGTTGTCTTCTGTACTTTAGGTATCAAAAAATATATAGACTAACAATTACTAACAATCAAAACCAAAAGGAATGCAAAACCAAAAGGAACCCAACTCCTATGCAACACCAAAAGGAATTGCGCCCCATGCCTCTCCCCAGGGAAGGAAAACTAGGGAAAAATTTGAAGTTAAACAACTGAAAAACTAAAGTCTAGATAACCAGCAGGCCCAAATTTAGAGTTAAACAACTGAAAAACTAGAAGGTTAGATAACAGATAAACAGAGAAGGAAAATCTAACAGTCTGAACTATAAAAGACTCGGACAGAGCCTGACTATAAAAATTAGCGATCAACTCAACCATTAGAAGGGGGCACTTGAGGAACCACCAGGCCAAAACTCTTCATGGGTTCCACTGCTAAAGAAGACTCAATGTGCATATGACTACCTGAAATAAGTGGGATGAATCCTCCATGGTGTTTGGCTCCATGGTGTTTGGACATCCAAGACACCATTGTCATGAGCAAGTTGTTCTGCACCTAAGTGACTCCATCCTCTTCTTAAGTGCTTGAAATCTTGGTCCTTTTGAAGCATGCCCAATGTCACCATGGTAGTGTTGGTGTGGCAATAGACTTCCGGCGTCCTGTAGAATTTAGAATTTTTGGTTCTGGTGAAACCAAGGTTGGGAATGATGCTACCCACCTGTTCCACTTTCTCGTTGTGCCAATAGAATTCCGACGTCCTATAGTATTTAGAATTTTTGGTTCTAGTGCAACCAAGGTTGGGAATGATGCCACCCACCTGTTCCACTTCCTCGTCCTCCTTATTAACCTGGACCATCCTTACTTCTTCAAGAGACTACATGGTAGCTTTATTATCCAGTGAGACAAACTTATGATAAAAATCAATAACGCCAACAACAATGTTGGCTACATGGGGCACGAGACTGCCTAGTGGGTCCTCCTTGGGGAACCATGTGAACACAAGGGAGCCATGGGAACACAACAGAGGGGAAGAGAAGCAAGCCAAAAATAAACATAACCAAAACCATAGTTCATGTTGAGTACGGCTATGTACTTCAGTTACTATGAAGAGAGAAAATGCATTCATGTTTCAATGAATCTGGGCAAACAACAATCTAAATCAATCCCCACTTGGGACAAAGAAGCTCTAATTGTATATCCATTTTCTCTTGTGATGAAATCAAGTCTAATAATACAAATAACAAGTTTCAGTGGGGCTATGTACTTCAGTTACTAATAATGAGTTTCAATGGGGATATGTACTTCAACTATTAATAACGAGTTTCAATGGGGCTATGTACTTCAGTTACTATGAAGAGATAAAATCAATACATGTTTCAATGATGTTGGGCTAACAACAATCTAAAGTAATCCTCACTTGGGGCTAAGAAAATCCATACATGTTTCAATGGTGCTGGGCAAACAACAATCTAAATCAATCCCAGTTTCAATGATGTTGGGCAAACAAAAGTCTAAATCAATCCCCATTTGGGACAAAGCACTCTAACTGCATATCCATTTTCCCTCGCGATGGTTTTCACCTTATGAAACCCACTCTAATTGCATATCCATTTTCTCTAGCGATGGTTATCACCTTAATTGTTCCCATTTGATTATTATCCTCAATCAGGTTAGAATTTTAATTGGTCTAGTTCTCTTCTTTTAATCTCTCCCCATGCCAACGATCTCCAAGGGATTGTATTTATATGCCATTTCCATGAAGGAGTGGGTAGATTTCTACCTTTACATGCTCATTGATGTGATCACTCCACAGTGCAGTGAACTATTCCTCTTCCATATTTGTTTGCTATTCTAATCCCAATTTGATGAATATGATTGAATTCACTTTTAGGTATGGATTCTTTACAATGGAGTGTTATTTGCAAGGTGGAAAAGGTGCCAGCTTTCAGGGGTATTGTCTTTTTTAATCATAAAATTATTGTTGAAGAGAGTTCATAATTATATGTGAATCTCCATAAACTCTCAAAATATAACACGTCATTCACTTTTGGTTGTTGTGTGAAACCTAATTGATGGCCATATTGTTGGTGATGTCTCCAATGTACACAAACTAGATTTCCGTTGTGATGATCGATTGCCCTCGGGGTTCTCTGAGAATGCTGCAAAAACTCCAAAAGCATCGGAATTTAATTTAAAAGGAGGTTGGTTGGGTGAGCTCCAATTTACATCGTTGGCCACTAATAAATTTAGGGATTGGTGGTTCTTGTTTAATTGTGGAATTGCAATTTCCCATTTTATTAATTTCCTATTGTAATCCCCTAAGATTTCCAAGTTTTTATTCTTCAAAGGTTTGGCATCCAATATTTAATAAAGGTTTTTTTGATGATTGGGAAAAGCTGGTCCATTGTTTACTTCTTGTATCTCGTACAGGTAGGCATGATATCCCAATTGTGTTCACAACTCCTTACTAACTGTTGAATTTCAATGATAGTAGGTGGGATTGTCTATGAAGTGGGTTTTGTTAGAAGTTGGGTTGAAGCTTCTTTTTTAACAAGTATTCATGTAGATAGATGACGTTTATTTGGGGAAGTTTTATCAATGATACCAAGTCAAATTTGATGCCTTGAGTTTGATCAATCATACTATTATCAAATTTGATGTTTTGGGTTCCTTTGCTTGGCCAAAGCACTTGTGATGGTTGAGTTTGTCTCTAATGACCAAAGAATATTTCTTGCATGGAACTTTTTAATTTACATGGCAATTTTTAATTTGCTAGGGTTGTAGTTCTAATGAATTTAAATGGCAATTTTAGAGTTGTTTTTCATTCATAGACATGGAAACCAATGCATGTCATTGATTCAGTTTTTTAGTTGTGTCTAAATACATTTTATATAGTGCAGTATGGAGGATATGTGTATGCCCAATATAGAGTTGACACATGGCATTTAAAAAAATATTAATAAAAAAAAATATTTCAATGTGGACCAGAAAACATTTCAATGTTCAATTTAAGTAATAATAGGAAAGTAAAAAATATATTATTCCCTCAAGAGGCACTTTCTACATCCTAATTCCTTCTCCATGTTATTGAGTAAGAGGTGATTTCTATAGGTAATTTCTTTTGTGCTTGGCATGAAATTGATAGAGGTAATTTCTTTTCCGCTTAACATGAAATTGAAATTGACACGACATTTAAAACAAATATTAATAACCAAAAAAATATTTCAATATCTACCATAAATAACTATATATATAAAATAACCCCGAATGGGGTGACAAGTGTCCAACCATGCAATTTAAGTTAAGGTCCTCGGTTGTCGCCTCATTTCCTAGTGCGCGCTCGAGGGGGATCTGTGCTATGAAATCTTGGTTCGTAGATGTTCACACAAGCTGGAAGTTAGTGTTCTGGATCCCTTCAATGGCAATGGGGAACGACTTTCCTGACATAGGAGGAGAGGTTGTCAACTCGACATTAATGGTAGGATCTGGGCATGGTAATGGTATTATTTCTCAAATTCGCATTGATTTTTCTATCATGGTTTTCATTTTAGCTCTGCTCCCCAACTTTGCCTTGGTGTTGTTAAGCTCTGTGCAGTCCCTCGTCGTTCTCTTTGGCCTCCTTCTTTGCACCATGCTGCGAGTACGTGGATGGTCTTATAGAGGCCCTGCTTACTACAACTTTGTATCCAGTTAGGAGCTTCTTTCCGATCCTTCTCCTCCAGCCCACTCCTCATCGGATTTTTCATCCCATCTCCCAATGGTAGATCCCACTTCCGTCTCACTGGCCTCAGTAGGAAATTGGGGGCCTGCCTGAATTGAGGAGGAGTCGTTTATGGTTCTGCATCTAGATCCCCGACTCATGGTTTCCTTCCCTTCCTCACTCGACCCGCTACCCTCGACTAGTATAGACGGGGATGTTGATCTTCATAGAGAAATTCAGGACAAGCACTAGGATCCAACTGTTATTTAAAAAGAGCTTGCACGTTATTCTCCTCAAACTCCTAAAGTTGCTCCGGATCTCCAATTGCCACGTGAGGCCCCTCCTCCATTTGGCCTATTAGTAGACCAACTCTAGTTGGTGTTTGACCTGAGAAGGGATGTGGCTGAACTACTCTTTGGTTTGGAATTTCTCAACCGATATTTGGATGTTTTCATGGATTCTCTCTTTGGCTCTTCCAATAGTTGGCACTGCCCAACTTACCACCATCCTTATCCTTTTGTTTCTCCATGGCACACTCCTCTTAGAATGATGGAGCTTTGCGTGCACTAGTAATGTGATTTCTCTTTTATGCATATTTTCAGTTTGAGGTTCTTTTTAGACGTGATAAGTAGAAAACAATTTGGCTGGCACGTCTCAACTATAGTTTTGAGCTCTTTTAGCTCTATATTTTTGAACCATGCAAGACAATGGTTCATGGCCATGATGCTGGCTTGGTTTCCACACATGGCAGACCACACGTCAGGGCCTGGACATATGTATGATTTTTATATTATAAGGTAATACAAATATTTTATTTACAAAAAAAAAACTATATATATAAAATAATTGAAACTAAAAGATTTATTATTCCTAAGTAGGTACTTTCTCCATCCTAATACTACAGGGAGATGTGTAATTCATTCCATGATTAACATGGATTTGACAAGTGACATTAAAAAAATAATTATTTCAATGTCCACCACACACACACACACACGTATATAATGGTGAAAACATTTCAAATGTGTGTTACTTAGTATGAAGGAGATGTGTAATTCCTTATATATATATATATATATAACCAATTTAAATCAATCTTAACTCTAAAACTATCATGTGTGGAGAGGGGTAAAGTCTTTTGAGGTGAATTTTTTTTTTAGATTGATAAAAATGTTTGCACTTGGGGGATTTCATTTCATGGTGTCTTATTAGATGTGTAATTCCTTCCATGCTCAACATGGAGTTGACACCTGAAGTATACCGGGGGTATTGGCTCTAAACTTATACATTTGGGCATGTAGGAAGGAATTTGAGAAGCATACCAGGGGTATTGGCTCTAAATTTCTAAGGAAAATGGGCTATTGATGGACAAGGGTTAGGCAATAGGAGATAAGGCATCTTGAACCCCATTGTAGCTATGCCAAGGACCAAGCATGAATGCCTAGGGTTTGATGATAGAAGTGAAAATTATATCACCATGAAGACCATTTTTCGTGAATGCCAAAGACATGTTGGAGTTGGCTTGCTCATCAAAAGAAGGAGAAACAACAGTGAATGAAGGTGGCAGCTCATCACCACCTCAATCTTGTGGTAGACCGAAGGAAAACAACAATGAGGAGAGTTCCCAGACTCAACCCACACCTTCACTCAAAGTGATATGCAATAACAACACTTAGGAATTTAAATAGAACATGAAAACATGAACACTATAACCAAACTAAGAGCAAATGACCATCACTTTATTTAGAATAGAGGGAATGATTAAATATATGCATGTTATTACATGATGGGTTGAATGGTTCAAGCTACATTTAGTTAGTTAGATCCAATCAACTACTTCTTTGGGACTTGTTCCCAACTGTTCTTGTCCTCCAATAAGCTGAGAGAGAGAGTCTTCCAAGAATCTTGTTAGCTGAGGTGATGTGTATTCCTTGGGATTCACATGGATGTCCATTGGGTTGCCCAATTTTTTCTTGTTTAAGCCAATAAGTGTCCCCACTTTCGTCAGTAAATGTGAAAAATGCTTGTGCATGGCAACTTTCGAAAACCATTTAGCATGAGCAGGAGTTTGGCTTATGCACTCAACAAGGTAAGAGGTATGTTGTTGATTATGGATGGTGGTATGGCAAGTGTCAAGTAAGGTGTCTTGTAGCAAGGGAGGTTGGAAATCCAGGATTAACTGGATGAGAGACGATGACATTATCTTTCAGCAATGGGGGTTTATAGTGTTTCAGACTGTTCACATTTAACACACCATGAATTGCTAGTTGGGGTGGGAAGTCAAGATGATAAGCATTGTCCCTAATCCATTAGGGAACAATATGAGGGCCATAGCGGAGAGGCTTTAGTTTGTGATGACGTTGAGATTTAAAACATTGGTGTTCCATGTAAAACCAAACTTTATCACCATAAGTAAAAATCATAGGGGAATGATGAGCATCATGGTGGACTTTGTAGCATTGTTGGGTTGCCTTTAGCACTTCAGAGACTTGGGCATGTTTGCGTGCTAGATTGTGCAAAAATGAAAGGGAAGATGTTTGTTTTTTCTGTTGGTGTGGAGCGCTAGAAGGATGCAAGATGATTGTTTCAATGCTTGTATCGGACTGTAGAACTATTTGTCATAAGTTATATAATTTCTTTTTGCATCATACAATGTCTATGAATGGAGTGCAATAGGGTGTCCTCTCTGTTTAAGAACCACGCTAATAGAATACTGAGAGACGTCTGTCTCAATCTCAAAGGGAGATTGAAGATCAGGTAAATGAAGTACATGAGCATAACAAAGGGCATTTTTGAGAGCCTGAAATTGTTTTTGTGCCAAGGGAGACCACACAAACTGATTTCGGTTGGGAAGTTGATGATGAGGGCGTGCTAACTGAGAGAAGTAACCAATGAACCGTTGATAAAAATTAATGCCACCCATAAAGCTCTTGAGTTCCATAGTTGAGTGAGGTGCTAGCCACTGTGCAAGAGCTTGTACTTTAGTGGGATCTGGGCTAACACCCTTAGCAGAAACAATGTACTTTAGTGGGATCTAGGCTAACACTCTTAGCAGAGACAACAAAACCCAAATATTGAATGGAAGGTTTCCCAAAATAAGATTTATGACATTTCACTCGCAGTTTGTGAGTGTGCAATGTGCCCATGGAGAAAATGATCCTCCCAAGTCTTTCTAAAGACCAATGTATCATCCAGATAGATCACCACAAATTTGCCCAAATTTGCTTTGAAAATATCATTGATTACCCTCTTGAAAGTGGCAAGAGCGTTAGTAAAACCAAATGGCATGAGCATCCATTCATAAAGCCCAAATTTGGTTTTGAAAATTGTCTTCCATGTCTGTTGCATTTGTGCGAACTTGATGATATCTTGTTGTAAGATTCATTTTGGTAAAGAAGCGGGCACCCTTCAAATGATCCAGTAAATCATCAATGTGTGGTAGAGGGTAATGATTCTTAACTGTGGCCTTATTAAGAGCCCAATAGTCTGTGAATAAATGTCATCTTGCAAACTCCTTCTTGGGAGTAATGAAGGAAGGAGAGGCATAAGGTGAAGAACTCGGTTGGATGTGGCTGGTATTAAGAAGTTGTTGACGTTGGCGTTCCACTTCCGCAGCCTCACAAAGAGCAAGCGATAAGAAGGGGCATTGGGAAAAGTGGCTAAAGGAATAAGATCAATGGAATGTTCAATGGAATGAACGAGGGCAGTCTAGTGGGAACAACAAAGACATCTTGAAAGGATGTGAGTAAAGCATCCATATCTGAAGGAAGGGCATGAGAGGGGTTGTTTGGTTTAAGAGGGCACACCAAACAGAGAGCAAGGGACTTGTTGAGACCGATTTGGAGAACGACCGGTTTGCTAGAAAGTAAGGCAAGGGATTTCAGAGAGGATGAGGTGAGGACATAAGTACAACCATCTTTTTGAAGATGATATTGATAATTGTGAACATCGTAGACAGCGTGACAGAGTGCCTAATAGGGAATACCTAGAAGCACATGTGTGCAATCCAAAGGGGACACATCACAAAGAACAATATCATGGAAAGGGCCGATGGAAAAAGTAAGGGAACAACATTGGGTCACCATCACACGGGGACCATCCTTCTGAACCCAACCCAAGTGGTAGGGTGTCAGGTGAGATCGGAAGA
>CBVK0100352318.1:0-21204 GCA_900067695.1 Picea abies
CACGACGCTCTTCCGATCTCACTTTTATACCAAAAATTATGAGGTTCAAGGCTCTTTTTTTATGTTCATGATCCAACTCAATTAGCTTATTCATTTCCTCTTTGACAGGTTGTATATTTAAATTATTTTCCATACTAATAAGGTCCAAATTGTTAGTTAGTTTTTCTTCTATCTCTTTAATCCTATCTCTCAAGTTGTGATTTTCTTTGGCCTCTCCTTCTTGGGTTCATTGTTTTTGTTTTTCCATTTCTTGTATTCTAGCCTCCATTTTCTACAAATGAATCTTGAACCATAATATTTTATTCTCTATATGTTCCTAAATATTGTCTTTGAACAATATAATTTTGTTATCAAGCATTGCCTCTAAATCTCTTTGGGATTTTTTCTTCTCTCTCTTCTCTTCATTTTTCTAATGATTCTATATGCTCATAAATACTCTCTAGAGTGACTTTGTTGGGCCTCCCCTTGAAAGGTTGAGGTTATGGAATATGTGGTGAAGTGTTGATATTGAAAAGAGAAGAAAATAAGTAAGAGAAGGAACATATGCACCTAAATTATGAACTCAAGAAAACCATTGTTCAAATTTTAAACATTCTATTTGTTCTGTTCAAATTCACCATAGGTATACCTTCATTACAATTCACCTCAAGTATAAAGTTGTCTGTTGAAATTCACATGCAAATTAAACACAAAGTATAAACTCTACACATTCACCACAATGTTTATAAGTCTACATATAAATTCAACATAGGTATTTATGTGGGTGGATATTGGTGGCAACCCACCTATTCCAACTGGATCCTCTTGACAACTTTTGGTTCAACACGTTCTTCTGCACTTATTTGTAATTGTGGTTTCTACACTTCTGAAGTTGTTTGAATCCCTACACATCTTCCAGGTGGATATTGGTGGCCTCCCACCTAATCCAAATGGATTATTTTGTATGTTTTCATGTCAACACCTCTTGTTGTACTTCCAGGGCCGTTTTGGGGCCCTAAACATTTTTTTTTGGCTCGTCATAGTCAAGCTGTAGATGAAGTCAGAGTTTGATGGTGTTCCATTGTTGCTACCATTGGCACTGGGCTCAACATCGATAATCTGCTTCTCAACATTGGTTCAGCCGAGTTGCTTGGAGCAACCCAAACAATCCAGAGAAGAGCGAAAGAGGATTTGAGTAAACCTAGTTTCCACCATCATCACATCCTATCCCTATCTAAAGGTGCGACAATTGGAATCGTCGCAACCTATCCCTATCAAAGGGTGCAACGATCACACTCACAAGTGGAATCGTTGCAACCTATACACAGTCAAGGTGAGACATCGTTGCACTGTGTTCTTCATCCAGGGTGAAACGATTAAGTTTTTCATAATTGTCGCACTTTATCCTTCTCTAGGGTGTGACGATTCAACATTGTCTCACTTTATCCTTCTCTAGGTTGGGACGATTCAATTTCCCTCCAGAAAATTGTTTTTTTGCAATAAAATAGCCATATCTCGAAATCTGTGATCTGGGTCAGGCTGAAATTTTGACCAGAGACGTATAACATAGGGATTGTCATTCTCACCAAAAATGACCAAACCCCACATCATATTTTAGGATATATAGTTGTTTTATAATATCTATAGCTACCATAGAACCATCTGTCATATCTTAGAATCCAAGATTTGGGTTTTCAGGATCTTTTCAGAATCAATAGCAGAGATGGAGGCAATGCAACTTATTCAATCAAGCCTAGTGATAATAATCACACTGTACAACTATTTTGAATGGAATTTGAATGCCACATTCCAACTCAAAAGAAAAGTATTGTATAATTTGACGATGGCGACAGAAACATAACCTACATCAACGCTCGAGAAGACCAGATGGGCGAACCGTAAGGATGAGGCCACATGACTACTTCTTGAGTTAATATCCATTGATTTATAGTTTCATGTTGCCACATGCAAGAATCCAAACGAGATCTGGACCACCTTGGAAGGACTCTTTGGAAATTAGGATGAGATGTGGGGTCATATGCTTGAGGTAGAGTTGAATACCTTAGATCCTAAAAGTTTTGATAATATACAAGATTTATTTAATAAATTTAAATCTTTGATATTGAGCTTGGGTGAATGTGTTATTGAAAAATATACACAAGAGAAACGTCTTATTCTAACAATCTTGGCCAAGCTAGGACCGAAATACATTGTATATGTCTCCAATTTCCATTCTGGCAGATGTCTTTTTGGAACAAATTGGAAAATGCCTATGATGGCTCAGTTCATTGAGTCTCTCACACAAGAGAAAAAAACACATTCAGATGGGATTACTCAAGGGTCCCAAAGCACATACAGTCACCATCCATGATGGCATCCAAATAGAACGAGAAGGAGAAATAGAACGAGAAGGAGAGATATTCCAAACCCTTTTACGATTCTTCAAGTTCCAAAGACTCTTCAGATTCCAAGAAGAAGAAGAAGGGAAAGAAGTGCACTTACTACAATAAACCAAATAATTAAGAATCCAAATGCATGAAGAAACATATCAATCTTATGGCATAAGAAATTCAACAGAACAACCTTGGAAACTTCATTCCAAAGGGAGTCAAGAAGTATAAGGAAGAAGATCATGCTCCTAAGAAAGGTAATCATCATGCTCTTGTTGAAATTAATTCCTCATCTGATTCATGGATTATATATTCTAGTGCATCCCATCATATGGAAGTGAAAGAGGAAGTTTCCTCTTCTTTGAGTTAATGCTCAATACCCTATTACACATCATTTTTTTCACCCTTATCACCGTTAATGATGTAAACTTATCATTTTTCTATAGAAGGATCAATGGCCTAAATCTCTGAAGAGAATGAAGATACTTTTTCCCAGAGAGATGAAATTATAATTTTCCTTTGTCAAAAACCTTATAAAAAGGGATCATCGTACATTTTTTAGTGTTAAGGGTGCAATGATCTAGGATCTTCATAGGTTGCACCACAGTGTCCTGCGATGTCGCTGCAGTTTTCTCAGTGTTAAGGGTGCAACGATTTTTCGTACGAAGGAAAAAGAGGAATTTATCGAAAGTTCTAGAATAGAAGATTCGAGGGTGAGGTGGTATCCGATCGGTTTGGATCTGAGTCACATCCCTGATATCATGGGATCATCCTAATCTTTTCACCCTATCCTTTTCATCTTATAAAGGAGAAGATTTCTCATGGGAAAAGTTATCTTGGGAAAGTTAACTTTTGGAGTTGGCTAGCTTTTGGTGTGAACTTGAGTAATTTTTGTATCTTTGGGCTTTACTTTGTCAAGATAGATTTTTGATATAAGAATCCATGGAGAAAGAAGTGTGTGGGAAGAAAGGAACTATTGGAAGGGACCTTATAACATCAAGGCATTGGTTGTATTCTCCTTTTCATATTTATAATACAACAATATATTTATTTCCCATAAAATTGGTCTTATTTTATTGTATGACTCCTTGATCACATACATAGGTTTTTTTTATTATACATTGTTGCTTTCACTTTGTTGGTTTGTGTCTTTTTACAGGTTCAGCATCCCATAATTCTTGGAACAGAGGGAGGATGACATTAGCGAGGAAAAATGGCATTTAAAAGGTATGTCATTTATCTCTTATAAGTTAGTATGATTGATAATTAAAACTTAGGGAAAGTTTTATATTTTGTCTTGTTTTGTTCTAGTTTCAGGGTGAAAATAGGGAGATCTGTTTGTGTCTGCACTTACCAATTTGTCCGATAACAAAATTGGCGACCATACTGGGAATTGTGTTGAGAGTGTGTTAATTTTCTCAGATTACTCTTTCCTTTCTTCATTACATCTTTGATTTGAAGTCATTTATTCTTTTTAGTAATCTTTCATAAGAAAATTATTGCATTCAAAAAATTTGTTAAGGAAGAAAGTTGGAAAATTTTGTAGTATTTTGTTTGGGATTTTGTTCATTCAAGAATTGAGAAATTGTATTTCATAGCTTTCATACTTCAAAAAGGAACACCTTCTCCCTATTGTAATTAGAGTTCATTGAATTGAAAGATTGCGTATTCATCTCTTCTTGCATTTTATTGGGTCAAGGTCACATACATCATCAGTTTCATTTCCATCTCCCTTTTGAGTAAACAACAACCTTTAAAATACAACATAATTTTAAAATTTATTAACAACTTTTATTTTCTAGAAATTCTCTTAACCAACAGTAGCTAGGATAGTGCTTTGGAATAGGTTGAAAGGCACACTCTCCAAAGAATAGAAACACACAATTGGATCTTTTGATAGGGAGAGTTTCAAATCCACTTGCTACATTTTGTCTTGGGAAGCCCTTCTAACACAAGAGTCAAACTTGAGGTCACATTAAGACTGGAAGATTTACTCACCCTACTTTGTTGGTCTTGGTGTAGAGATTGCACATATTATTGGGGGTCACTTGAGGGTATACCCACGATTATGTGTGGGAGCTTCTCGAGTTGATTTTGGGCTAGATACCCTTCATTTGCACATGGATCAGACTGTCGATTGTTTCCCCAGGAATCATTTTCATAATTAGTAACCTTAGTGGCCTATCTTTTTAGGGTGTTTACACAAGGTGACTATGAAGGGGTAAGTCTTCATGGTACCTGGAATCAACGTTGACTAAACTCACTTGGGATCCTTGGAGGGTATACCCACATTTATGTGTGGGAGCTTGCACCAGGGTGTAAGTCCTTTAAGAAGGTCGTCAACATAACTTTTCCACCCCGTCCATATTAGCCCCTTCTTACATTGTTCTCGCGACGTTGGATTTCATCACCAACTAGTGCATTCATTGTGAGAAGGTTTTGTTTGTTTGCTTGCTTACTGGCTTTTTAGCATGTGTTTCTTGTTTTCCCTAGCATACTCTAGGTTGGATCTATGCTTAATGGCGTTAGTTCCCAGAATGACCAATGAAGCAACCCCTGATCCAAGGGAGCCTTTTGTTTTTCCTTTTTACAGAAACATTGGTCCTCCTTACATCACTACTTTGAGCCTTCCAGGTCTCACAATTGGATTGTCGGTATGATTTTTTTCCACTTCAGTAGTCCCGAATGTATCAAGTGCTTCAATTGCAAGCACTTCCCCCCAAGAGAATCAACCTCATGTTAATCCTTCACCTTCTTCATCGATAAGATATTCTTCACCTTCTCCACTTGCAAGGTCTTCTTCCATTTCATCTTCTTTGCCAAGTGAAAGCTCTGAAGCTAGTAATCTAGTGGCTAAGAATAAGAATAAAAGGAAGAAGAAGAAGAAAAAAATAAACAAGGGTCCAAACTTCCAACCGTTTCTAGACATGTTGGAAACCAACCAGTTACTGATGATCATGCTGGGAGTATTGATGCTCCCAATACAACCCAAAAACGTAACCCCAAGTACCCTTGTAGGATTTGTAAGGGTAGCCATCCTATTAAGGATTTCCCTAGCCTATCCAAGGTTATAGAAGCATGGTCTACACACACCCACCAACCTGTGTTGTCAGCCTCTGAACAACATGTTGATGACCTCCCGTCAACTATTCAGGATACCATTGGGAAGAAGAAAAGTAGGGTCAAGTTCTCGTTTATGTTATGCAGAGGGAGTCATCAAACTCACCTTTTCCCTCATATGGACGAAGCCTCGAAATTACTAGAAGACATGACTATTTCCAAACCTCAACTTCCAGCTACTTATCACAAGCTTACTATCGACCCACCTGTAGTTGATAGAATGATCAATTTTGTCCCTTTGTCGGTTAGTCTGGTTGATAAGGTAGTCAATCTGGTCATGTCCTTAGTTGAACCAGTTGACCAAGTGGTCGATCCGATCCCATCCTCGGTTGATCCCACTCTTCTGTTAGAGAGTGAAACCGAAGAAGTCGATCCATTTTTAGCCGTCGACCCCATTCTCCCCTTGGAGAATTCAACTCAAGTAGTTGATCTAATCTCATCATCAGTTGATCCTACTCTCTCGCTAGAGAGTAAAGCCAATACTTCCCATGTTTTTCTTGTTGATACATAATCTACCGTGCTGAGGGGCATTCCTTTCTCTCCCGTGGAACCCACTCCAAGTAATGAGGCCATCCTTTTTGATTGGTGATGCACTAACTGGACCTTGTCTTCCCTCTCAAATTAATTTCAATATTATAGTATAGGTTTTTGGTTGGTACGTTTCTCAGACGCTGATAGATGAAGGTTCATCCGTTAGTATTTTTTCCTCTACTGCTTGGAAATATTTGGGCTATCCTCAGCTTGTGCTAGTTACACAAAATCTGTTGGCTTTCAGCAGAAGAACCAATCAACCTTTAGGGATCCTTCCTCATTTTCCTGTAACATTGGGAGGGAAAACTGTCATTATTGATTTCATGGTAGTCCAAGATCCCTTGGATTTCGATTTACTCCATGGGAGAGATTATGTCTATGCCATGAAAGCTATTGTTTCCACTCTTTTTTGTGTGATATATTTCCCTCACGATAGAATACTTGTGGCTATTGATCAAATTTCATTCGTTGGTCCTGACTTGACCATCAACTCAATGAACTCCCTAAATGGTTCTTATATGCAAATGGTATCACCCCCGCCACAGGTCAATTATGTGGCATTATCTCCCATGCCTTTAGTTGATGATGAAGATGAGCCTCTCACTATAAGATCAATCTCTTATGACTTAGATTTGGTAGTTGACATGGTGATATCTTTGATAGGGTATTTAGATTTTGATCTCCTTACCCGTGTTGCAACCCTCGACATTGTGTCTTTCCAAAGTGTTGTTCTTCCATTGATTGAAGATATCTTGGAAGCCATGACTGATTTTTGTCCCTTGACATGGTGTCCTTCCAGAGCGTTGTCCTCTTACAATCCATTATCAATAAGAGAGAATTGAGCATGGTTTCTTTATTTCAAGCTCATTAAAAAATGAAACTAGTTTTGAGCATAGTTTCTTGATTTCAAGCTCATTAAAAAATGAAACCAGTTTTGAGCATGGTTTTATGATTTCAAGCTCGTTAAAAAATGAAACTAGTTGTGAGTATTTTTTTCGTGTCTCTGTATTAACCTCGTTAAAAAATGAAATAGATATTACGATCATAGTTATTTTTTATGTTTCAAACTCGTTAAAAAATGAAATAGAGGTCTGGGGATTGAACCTGGATTCTTGAGCATAGTTTTTCTTCTCTGTAGCAAGCTCATTAAAAAATGAAATAGATTTCCCCCCCTCTCTATTTGAGTCAAGTCGTTCATCTATTATTTAAAGCTTCATTTCATTCTCCTTTGCATTTGGACAAAACAAAGATTGGGGGCATGTGGACTTTATACTGAAGTTAAGAAGCTAGCTTCTTAAGTTGGGGGCTAAGTACCAACCATTCCTGGATTATGCGTTGGGAAGCCTCAAGCATAGTTTTTACTTTGGTTCAAGCTTGTGTAAAAATGAAACCATCTACCTCAATCATAGTTTCCTCTGGTTCAAGCTTGTGTTAAAATGAAACCAGTTCCAAGAAAAGTTTGGTTTAGTTGTAAGTGTTGTGAGGGAAATCCCCTTACGGACTAGAAAATAGGGTTATCTTATGCATGCAGCTATGACCGAAAGAAATCTACTTTCTACCTTTTTCCCCAGACTTAAACCCCATTCCTTTTCAGTAAATAAATGGTTTCGACCAACATACCTTGTTCCGGATGGTTGATGTCGATCCTTCCTCCCGCTTGATCACTTGTTAGCAGTGCTCCTTTCAAAGTTGACCAGTATGCAAAACAAGCAACAAACTACACATGCATTTTACCTATAGACTAATG
Source organism: Picea abies (assembly GCA_900067695.1). Taxonomy (NCBI): domain Eukaryota; kingdom Viridiplantae; phylum Streptophyta; class Pinopsida; order Pinales; family Pinaceae; genus Picea; species Picea abies. The sequence continues at coordinate 7,768 of CBVK0100352318.1, forward strand.
GGTTAGAGATTCAAACATATATTTATTGTATCATGAAGAACTCATAAAGTGGGACGGGAAAAACATTTATTTATTACTTTAAATGAATCAACTTACAATATGTTGAGACTGGCCACTGCTCCGTGAATCCTGATCCTGGGCTACTCTTCAAATGTCCTCCAATTTCTTTGTTTTGTATCTCTTCTTGCACAAGGATGGCTAAAGGGTTGGGACAATGAAAATATGAAATTGGGCAGAGTTTCTTTCCTATATTTTTTCTCTTTCCAAATGGGACCCCTAGCCCTTCTTTTATAGGTTAGAAGAAGCTAGGTATTTGGACAAACCCTCGTCCATGCATGGTCGGGAGTTTCAGTTAACTCACCCAAAGCTCTGTGTTCCATCGGAAAATTTACTTTTTTCATGATTTTGTTGGTCCACGCGGGTTTTTTTAGGTCAGCTAGCGTTTACACACGTTCAGTAATGGAGTAGGGTGTGTGGGCCCTTATAAAAGAGGTTTTTAAAGAGTTTTTTCAGCAGTGCTTTGCAAAGAAGGGATCTGAGATGGCTTGATGCCAGGTAAGTATGTATGGTGAAATTTAGGGTTATAATAGATTCCCCCTAATGTGTGAGGTTAGAATAGCATCTGATGGCCAAAATACATTACCAATCTTTACTGATGTGCCGAACGATTGAGCCCAAGGATCAGGAACCGGGAGGTGTCATCTGCAAAATAACAAATGTCTCACCGAGGCGGGCATACCCATGCTCGGGATAAAATAGAATCATGGCTACCAATCAAATACACTATAGATCCATGTCATATAACTATATAAAGAGTAGCCGCGAACAATACACATCGGAGCTACATCTCAAAATCAAAAAGATATACATATAGAGTATCCATCTTCTAGAAGTTGATATGGTCTGATGGCTGGAGATGAGGTCTTCAGAGCTTGAGCAACTACTTAAAAATCTTCAAAACTCGGGTAGGAGTGTAATATGAGTGTACGACTGCACTACCCAGAGGTCTTCAACAGCTCGTCGGTCATGGACTTGATGATCAGACTAAAGGCTTCATTGATTTCGAACAAGGACTTGATTGGACATTCAGGATGGCCAAGTATGAGGGTAAGAGACAAATTGCAGAGGGGTTGACTCAGGCTTGGTAGAAACTTCCCTTGGACAACAGCATGACAAATGATGAGACTTACGCAGCATGGCATTAATCATAAGTTTACGAAGCAGGAGGCAACACAAACTCTCCATATGTTTGGAAGAATAACCAAATGGAGGAGGACACAACTCTATGTAGCAAGAATAGCTTTATAAGGTCGTACTACATCCCATAGTTTGATGAAAAAACAAACATATGTGCTTTATCCAAGGGTGACTCATTATGCTCCCAATAAAGAAAATACTTTTCCCTTCCTCTTTTTGGGGTATATTTGATTTTTTTGTCTTTTTCAATAATTTTGGAAAAAGAATAAAGGAATGTTACATTACAATGGAGGAACGAGTGTTGAAAACATACAAGTTCAAGGAACTAGGACAAGAGTGATATTCAAAATAATGATACTCAGGAAAAATCCTCCCAGGGCCAATGGTGTTAAAACGCAGAAGAAAACTGTTACAAGGCTGGCGTATAAGATATGCAAACACAGTTAACAAAACACATAATGGTAACATCCTTCGATGTAAGTTTAACGAGCCTAGAGAAGGTAAGCTTGGTGGTTTTTCATATTTAGAGAGTCTGAAAAAACATAAAAGGAGACTCCATTGGGGTACCTTTTTCGAAGATAGTCGAGTATGTTCGAAAAAGGGGTAAACTAGCACCGACAAGACATCTATTCAAAACCATTTTAACCAGTGTGATAAGGACAAGATCACTCAACCATTTTTTCATTTTTAAGGAGTCTGAAAAAAGCTTAACTATGGACTCCATCAGGAATGTTCTTCTGGACCAGTTTAACGAGTGTGAAAGAATAAGGTCACTCGATGATCTTTTCAATTTTAGGGAGTCTAAAGAGAGCTTAACTATGGACTCCATGGGGGTTCCTTCTTCATAAGTTTAGTCCCTCAGGCCCGAAAAAGGAATAAAATTATACCAGAGAATACTCTTCTATAGAGCTGAAGTTCCATAGAGTATACCTTTGTTCGTACAGTTGATCATCCAGACCGAAAAAGTGGTAAACTACTGCTAGACAGACGTGACTTCAAATTTCATTTTAATGAGTGTGAAAGGCCACAATATTGCTCGACAATCTTTTCATGTTTAGAGGGTCTGAAAAGGGAATAAAAGAAGACCTGTTATTTTTTAGGAGTCCTGAGGGTGAGGTCAAGAGAAAAGAAGAATCATGCAAATGAGGCTCAAACTCATATTCAGGAAAAACTACAAGGACTCCTGAGCCTACAGTGTTTTAGAGACAACATGGATACCATAATGCAACTAGGATCTACCTAAGGCATCCATGTTCTGGTAATCTCTACCACCAAGTTGCGACACTTCTAAAGCAGAGATAATGGTTTCGTGTCACAACCTGGTGGGATTGATCCTATGGTAAATGAAAAAGACAATGATATACAAAGATCAGGGTAGAAACTTAACCTATATGTTCAAGTTGATCATCGAAAAAAATTTCCTCGGATCGTTGAAAAATACTCAAAACTCAAAAAAAACTGTCCCAATACCCGATCAACGCCCTCCTATGCAACTCCTGAATCACTCTAAATGGTTTTTGGTATAAATAAAATGATAAGGGAGGCCAAAAAAGTGACAAAAAGAGGCCAAAATTTCTATAAATAGAAGTTGGCAGCTCATTATCACCATTGTTGTTTTGGAAATTGACTCTGGAGCCAAAAGACCCCCTTTGTCAAAAGCGGTGATTCCAGAAGCTACATTGGATGAAATGAACTTTTGTCTGGACCAAGCAAGTACAAAATCCCTTATCTTGCATTTCATGTCTTTAATTGTGCATTGGGTTTCATTTTTTAGGGGGTCATTTACCTTTAAAAGGTCGGCCCTAGGTCCACATGGGTTGTCTCTGGACAAGCCGCGTGTACATTCAGGTAGAGTAAACTTTGCCCGCATGTACACACGAATGCGATTGTTACAACATGCATGGAGCCCCTTATGAAATGAAAAAGGCATAAAAATCAAGGGTTAACTCTCATGAACCTTGGTTTTGCAGGATGTATGTCCATTGGAGAGAAAGAGAGAATAAAGAGGTAAATGAGTTGGTCAGGGAAGACCCCAATGTTGTGGCTACTTTGATGCAGTGTGGGTTACTCAAGTTTTTCCTATGTCCTTTCATGTGGGCACAACCTAGGATACTGAATTCCTTGGTTGACTACTGGCATTCGGATGTAGAGGCATTCATGTTAGAGGGGCAGTCACTGGTGCCCACGATCGAGGACATTTACTTTTTGACTGGCCTCTCTAGGAGAGGGGAACCAGTCAATTTCTAAACTTTTTATGTGGGGCCACATAACATAGCGGAATTGATAGGCCTATACTATGCAGCTGATACAGACTATGTGAGCATGCAGGTGCCCATAAGAAATATCACTAACTTATCGCTACAGGCGATAGTATTTCTTATTGGGAGAATTACTAGTTCTGTGACTCTACATCAGGCATCCCGCACACAGATGAACTGTGCAGTCAAGTGCTTAAATGCACCAGTTTTTTATTGGAGTACTACATTGCTTGAGTGTATGAAAAGATAGTTGACATATTGTCATTTGCAGACACATAGGAAATTTGGGTTCAAGACCATTCTTTGTTCATTCTTTTTTGAGAGAGTTCCGAGTTTTAGTCCTCGAGTAGTGGTACGAGGACATCAGGCCTCTCTTCTTGATGTGTGTAGATGGGCAGTACTACAGCCATGACAGGGTGGTGGAAGGATGAATGAGTCCTTCAATGATGAATTATTTACGTGGTTGTCATGATAGATCCTGGTTATAGAGGATTAACCCTATGCTGGGATTGATTTTTCGAGAGACCCTGAGATACCAGTACCTCTTGGTGAGGAGCGAGGGGAGATGGGTAAGTCTCCACCTTTGTAGGTTTTTTGTTGTATATGCAATTTTTATGTTGTTTTGTTATATATATATCATTTTATTGTTATGCCAGAGTATTTGACGAATATGTGCTCATTATGTGCATATGTGGGACCAGTGCGACCTGCTAACTATGCGAGGAACAGGCATCATCCTCGGCCAAGGGCCACACCTGTCGCCGCAGGGGGACTATTAGTAGCAGGATATCTTCCAGTTGGGGAGGCTGAGAGGGTATTGAGACGAGTTGAGCGTAACTTTACTGTGCTCACCCACACAGTCTCGATGGCAGAGATTAAGGACCTACCACCATCTATGCAGCTTCATGTAGTGGGGGCACCATGGACGTGGGTCCGGTTGTTTCGGCATTTAGCCAATGTTGTGGACCAGTATAACAGGGCCCACAGGCCCTGCCTTTAGCTATACATTTTGACGTTCCATGAGCACTACTTGTATATATTTTTTGAGGGCATAAGCCCTATGACTCGTTACTAGTCCTATTTTTGAGGCGCTTGCGTCCATCTATGTACTCTGGTTACTTTATGATATTATATATGGTTTTTCGGTCTTTTGTGTCTTATGGATAATGTGTGAAAAAACGTATTTACATGCTTATGTTAATGTTCTTTCATATGTGTGCAAGATGCCAATATAAAATTTGATTAGCTAGAGTATCTGTAACTTGGTTTAATATCCTAGGAACATGAAAATATGTAATATAATCAAAGTTTCATTCTAAGAGACGTACCCTATGGAATCATCGGTGTAAAGTTGGATCATGAACCTAGTACACTTTGTTTAACTGAGAAATAACCAGTTGAGCGTCGAGATAGACCCGGAGATGAGAGATACGCAATGACAAAGCGTCACAAAGCAACTCAATAACTGCACTATACTCGACAACATTATTCGTGGTGTCACCTAAGCATATACCTCCGGAAGATAACAACTAGCCTTGAGGTGTAAAGATTACCCAAGCTACGGAGGCAAGCCTTTGAGTGTGCCAACTAGGACCATCTACATACCCAACAAACACCTCGGAATCACTTGACATATGCCACAGTGACAAAAGATAATATTAATGACATGTCCATAAAACTAAAAGAAACTAAAAAGTAATAGTACAAAGACTATACATATGTTACAAAAAGTTACCCACAGTGACTTGCCTATGAGTAATACTTCTTGAGGTAGAGCCCATTTCTAGGCTCCTCCAAAGCATTCCCTTCAAAATAAACCAGACGATAAGTGCCCTTTTTTAAAACCTCTTTTATGATGAAAGGTCTGAACCACATGGGTTTGAATTTTCCTACCCCCAAGGGGTCCTTATCTTGGTCATAGACTAGGACAAGGTCGCCTTCAGAGAAAATTCGAGGATGAACGGACCTATCATACTGAAACTTGACCTTATGTTTATGAGCCTCATTGGCCAAGGCCACATCATGACGCTACTCATTGAGCTTCTCAAGGTATACTAATCGTTCTTCAAGTGGATAAGTGTCTAGCAATAATTGTACTGCCAACTTTGGAGATGGGATCTGACATTCGATGGGAAAGATTGCCTCCAGCCTGTAAACGAGTTGAAAAGGTGAGAAATCGGTTGCAATATTAACAAATGTTCGGTAAGACCATAATGCCGAGTATAACATCAAATGCCAATTTGACTTGGTTGATTTGATAGTTCGCTGTAGAATGGTCTTAAGAGTTTTGTTTACAACTTCCACCTGTCCATTTTCTTGGGTGTAGTAGGGTGATGAATGTTCTTGCCGTAACCTAAGATTTGATGTTAACTTAGTCATCATCTAGTTTTGAAAGTGACTGCCATGGTCAGTGACAATCTCCCTCGGGACGCCGAACGTTACTATTATCTGATTGAATAAAAAGATAGCTGCAGTCTCTCCATCATCTTTAAATGTTGGCATAGCTTCGACCCACTTTGTGAAGTAGTCTACAGCTATGATGATATAGTGGTGCCCCCTTGATGAAGGAGGGTTGCAAGTAGTGTAATCAATCCCCCACTTGGTGAAGGGACCAACTGTGATGACAGGAAACATGGGAGCAGGATGTGCCCTCATCGTCTGAGAGAAGATTTGGCACGAATGGCACTTCTTGACTGATTCGATACAATCTTTGATAAGTGTCGGCCAAAAGTAACCTACTCGTAGAATCTTTTGGGTTGTTTCCAACCCAGACAAATGAACGCCACAAGCTCCAATATGGAAATCGTTAAGCACGATAACTACTTCCTCATGAGTGAGACATCGGAGTAGGATGCAGTCTACACCTCTCTGATACAATGTATCATCGATTATGAGATAATTCTTAGCCTGATGGCGTACACATCGACACTCATCATGAGAAGCAGTTGTGGGGCACTCCAAAGTCTGGAGATAGATAAGTATATCTCCATACCAGAGATCTGAAGATGTGATAAAAAACATATCTCCTCGGATAGGTGATTGTTCAGGCACAACATCACCTGACTCAACCGGAAGTTTCGAAATAAGTTCTATGAAGACCAGTGACTTTTTAGACTTTGCTGAAATGAAGTCTATGTCAAACTCCTAGAGGATGACTATCCATCTACTGATTTTTCTACCTATTACCCCTCGTGTCAACATGTATTGGAATGGATTCACGACATCAATGATGGTGGTCTTGCGAAATAGAACATAATGACGGAACCATTGAACATCATGAATTGCTGCCAGTGCAAGTTTTTCGATGTGAGAATAATTTAGTTCTAGCCCTATGAGGCCTTGTCTTAGGTAATAGATCACGTATTCTGAGAACAATTCATATTCCTGAACTAAAACCACGCCAATGGTTGATTCTGCTGCAGCCAGATATAATAAGAAATCTTTGTTATAGTTAGGTGTCTAGAGCAGAGGGGCAGTTGTGAGGGTATGTTTCAATGTGTCGAAAGAGCATTGAGTTGCACCATCCTAGTAAAAGTGAACACCTTTCTTCAGTAAGCGCATAAATCCCTTGGTGATCTCGACATAGTTGGCGATGAAGCGTCGTAAAATTTTTTCCTTGCCTTGTAGACTCTGAAGTTGAAGGATTGTGTGCGGGGGGGGAAACTGAATTATTGCCTCAACCTTGAGAGGATCAACCATGATCCCTGTTGTTGACACTATCAAACCTAACAATCATCCCGACATTACGCAGAAGCTGCATGTGTTTGGATTCAAGCGAATCCGAAAGTAGCGACAATGTTCGAAGATAAGTCAGAGGTGTGTGGTATGATCCGTTCGCTTACGAGATCGCGATGCTAAATCATCTAGATAGGCCTCAACTATATACTTGAGGTCATGGAAAGAAAAAGACATGGCCCACTGAAAAGTGGCTCCTGCATTTTTGAGACCGAAAGGCATTTTACGATATGTGAATGTACCCCATGGGCAGATGAATGTTGTTTTGTGTTGGTCTTCGGGTTTGATTTGGACTTGATTATATCCTGAAAAACCGTCCATGAAAGAAAAGGCTTCGTAACCCGCACATTCATCAATGATCTGGTCGATGAAAGGTGTGGGAAAATTATCTTTGGGACATGCCTTGTTCAAATTATAGAAGTCGGTACATACACAAATCATGCCTTATTTTTTATTGACCGGCATGGGGTTTGACACCCATTGGGTCAAATGGATAGGATAGATAAACCCAGATTTTAGCAATTTCTTAACCTCAACCTTAATGGCTTCTGCTTTCTTAGCATTAAATAGATGAATATTCTGCCGAACCGACTTGGCATCAGTATACATTTTGATTTCATGTTCAACTATTTTTGGATCGATGCCTGGAATTTCCTCATAAGACCAGGCAAAAACATCACATAATTCTTTAAAAAGATTAGTGTAGATTTGAAATTCTTCGGGGGAGCAGTCAGCTCCGATGAAGACATTCTCCACGATGCTAGGGTTTCGGGAGATATTGATCGGTAAGGTTTCAGCGATAGTTTCCATATTACCCTTAGCATAAACCTAATGTGTAGCTAAGAGATTAATAGGACAAGACCGGTCTCCCGTCATAGTCACGATGAATTCTCCTGCTTCAATTCGACTTAACTTAGGGAGGAAGTATGATATGTGACGAAGATCTTCCCAGGGTTTATCCGGACTAGTAATTACTTCAATTATTGCTTCATTAGAGCTAAGGGATTAGTATGACAAGACCTATCTCCAGTGGTAGTCACGATGAATTCTCCTGCTTCGATTCAGCTTAACTCTGGGAGGAAATGTGATCTGTGATGAAGATATTCCCAAGGTTTTTTTAGACTAGTCATTGCTTTGATTACTTCTTCATCAAAGGGAAAGACTAAGTCTAACGAATCGGTGTTAGCGAGAGAACCATGAGCCTAAATAGGCTCTAGAAGTGGATCTAACTCTTGTGCAGGAGTTGGATCAGTGTTAGCTGAAGCTTGCTAGACTAAAGAGTACACTACTTCAGCAACAGACAAGGGCATGGACATGCCTGGATGCCCTGTCTCATCCATCGTGGCCGATGGGGAAGGAAGTATCCATGGATCATCGAAGTAAGTCGTGTGGAACGAAGAAACTTGAAAAATCTCAACCTTATGGTGATTGGATATAAACTTGATACTGCCTTGAGGGGGCGGGCAATCAAAGGTACCCATAAAAGATGGGCACAAACCAACCCCTACATTGACTACACCTGGTTGATGATTATCAATCATCGAGACCGTGGATGCCCCCAATGCAAGGTCAGGTCTAGAGAAGGACAATTGATCAATGGTCACTATCCGACCCTCGTGTGGAAACAAAAATAACCGAAAAATTGTAGCAACCACAACTTGCATGGCATAAGTCCAACTCCTTCCTAACAAGAGGTTATAGTAGAGGGGAGCATTGACTGCCTCTACTTCGACACACACGGTCTTCCCTCCTAACTACACGGGGAAAGAAGGAACGATACCATGTGGTTGGAATGAACGATCATTGAAAGCGATGAGGAGAGTAGGTGACGAAGACAAAATGGGTTGGCCAATGGCCTTCCAACATGCCAATGACATAACACACGTCGAGGCACCCTCATAAACCACCATGCAGAAGATATTCTGAGTAAAAGTTTTCGTGGGATAAGCCACTTCTTTCGTTGTTTTTTCTTTCCTTTAGGTTGTTGGGTGGCCTTTGGGTTAGTTGATTACACTGTGTGTACCTTCGACATTTTGGTAGGGGGAGTAGCCAAAGTAGTAGTTTGGTTTTCCGCTGTATGTTGTATAGATAACTGTTGCAATTGCTTCGTCAATTTCTCAATGGGCTTTGTTTGTGCTGAACCAACAATACCATCAACATGTGATCCAACTCTCTTTCTATTTTTATCCAGTATTGAGTGTGGCGCATCTAGCAAGATGTTGTATAATAAACCGGACTGAGAATAGATGAGATCAAATTGTTGAGCTCTCTTGATGGTTTCTTCTTCAGAGAATAATCCTGACGTCATGACGTCTGTGGATAACTGCGGGACCAAAGACTTAAGGAACCACTCAAGAAGGAATGCTGGTGGGACTGGTACCTTAATTAAACTCTTCCAGAGTCTCCACTCTCAGATGTGATCAGAGATATGGTCCTCTGTCATCTGTTCGAAATTGGCTAGCAGCTCTGTGCTAGTGTCGTATCTCACAGGTAACTGGAAATGGTTTAGGAAAGCCATCGCCGGTTTGCCGAAGGAAGAGTATCTTGAGCGATCGAGCTGAATGTACCATTTCGTGGCACTCCCAATGAGAGTACATTGAAGCAATCACAGCTGTATGGAGTCATCTTTCAACGAGTTAGATGAGCACCAAAGGTGGAAGGTAGTCACATGATCTCCTGGATCTTCATTAGGCTTGGCTTCAAACTTTGGAATGTCCAAAGGCAACTTTGTCGGCATAGGAGGCCAACGCGGATCATGAGAAATAGGGTCATTCAACAACCTTGTCAAATCTGGCAAGTGCAAAGTTGCCAGGAAGGGTAGTTTGGGTTGTTGGTGATAACCTGGGAAAAAGGGGCCTGGAGTTTGACTGGCACCAGGTTTCCAGGAAAAGTTCGGCTGCTGGCCTAGATTCTGGTAGAAACCATGGCCCTAGCAAGCATATGGATTTTGCATATGTGGAGACATCATCGACTGATTTCCCAAATAGGACATAGATGATTGGGCATGCATTATATTCGAAGGACTTTGGGAAGGGTTGCCCCATGTTGGTCCCATGGGGATGGGCATAGTAGTTTGTCTGGGGTTCCATTGATTGTGGAAAGAATTACCCCAGATTGACATTCCAGACAAGGGAATGGATCCCTACCAGGAATTCCAAGACCCTGATGCAGAAGAAGTTTCTAGGTTTGCCCCCCGTGCAGGAATAGTACCTTGCATAGGAATAGATTGTCCAAAACTGGGATTTCCCCTAGTCGAGAAGGCGACTGACGAGAAGGCGTTGTTACCAAACATTCCGGCCAAAGAAAATGGTGTCAAACCTATTGACATATTATGCAAAGGTGGTCCTTGACTCCCTGCTCCAAATAAACTATGGTATGTAGGTTGCCCGACGGATTGTTGGTGCAAGCCACCGAGTGGAGGGGACAAAGGAGGGATATGACCTCCTCTGTAAGGGAAAGCGTTAAAAGGTGCAAGAGTTATGCCCATGTGACCTTGCAGAGGTGTGCTAGAGCTCCCTGCCCCCAGACCTGAAGTCTATAAAGTGGAGTAGGAAAGTGCAGGACTTGTACCTGAACTAGGCATCCCGTATGAGAACGGAGGGCCTGTCGCACTTGGTGTGAAAGGGGTTGTGGCCATCACCAAATATGGGATCAAACCACTGTGTGATGTAGAGGTAGTCGAGACCATGGTGGCTCGGACTTGTGATGGCAGGTTAGGAGGTGAAAACTCTCTTATGGTGACAACCATAGTGGGGATTGAAGAATTCCCAGAAGGATTAATAGCATTTGTTTCCATTGCTATGTGCAACACTGTCTGGTGCTCATAAAATTGAATTGGTATGATGAAAGGTGCCAAGAAATCAGTGGTTGGGGTTTCAACTGGTCCAAGAGCATTTTCTCCAAGGTCCAAAATGGTCGATTCCTCTGGATGTTGGTAGGGCACAATTTCTTGTGACCCGGTCGCTTCAAAAGACCCTTGTTGGTCTAGCTTTCGCCTTAATGGTGGCGGGGGTGGTTCCAGTGTAACCGATGGCAATCCAAGAAGCCTTCATGATCGGCGGAGCTCATGATCCCCCACTGTGTGAGAATATCAAAGACACTCTAAGGTAGTATAAATGTTCAAAAGTAACACACACTAAAAAAAAATTCCCTAGAAGATAAGACAGACAAACACTAAATTAATTGGAAAAATAGTTACAACAGCCAAAACTAAAGCAACTTACCAGTGCAAGTGAAAATCAAACACGGAAGCACCCTCTGGGTATACTCTGCAAAGAGTGGCCCGATGTCTATCCTAAGTACCGTGTTATACCCCTGCAGTCACTTGTGTATGTCCCTAAACAATATAGGCAACTAGGTTGCTAGTGCGCGAACAGTCACCAGGTGGGTACAGTCGAAAGTCGGGTAGACCACAATGAGCAGGGTATCGAGCTTGAAACCTATCAAGGGTATAGAAAGAAAGTGGTCCAGAAGACAATTGAGGACCTCAAATCGATTCAAGACCCACGAAGCCCCGTGGAAAATGCAATCAATCAAATCCCAAAACAAGCCCTCTATATGTGTTCTCCACTATGATTGGTCCAGCTTTGGAGGGGTTATCTCCGCTACCTTTCCCCATGCAACCTCGTGTTTATCCCCTGTGTTAGAGGGGGTTCCTAGATAAATTTCATGATACTGGACTTAGACACTCCCTAACTCAGACTCCAATGTTTGATTTTAAATGGCCTTGAAGAGTTTCCTCTCCAACCTAATCCAAGGCCCTAAACCTTAACTAGTTGGTTAACCCTACAAACATAAAAGTCTAATAAATTTTAGATTTAACATTAATTTTATGGATTTGTCTTATGTCAAAGGGTATGAAAGTGAAACTGATGATGTGTAAAAGACGAAATTAAAAAATGAATAAAAAACTGGAAACAAAAAACTTTTACTTAATGCAAAATTTCAACAACTTTTCAATATATATATATATATATATATATATAATTTTCTAAGATTTTGGACAACAAACTCATAAGATATTTCACTTGACTACAATCTACTTATGATCTAAGTAAACTGTAAAAACTTATGAAATAAATGACGTTTCTCTGGCTAATAATGTAGAAACACACTCTTCAACCAAACAAGAAAATGAAAGAGATTTTTTATTTATTTAAATGTTGATAAAGCAAAAAAGAAAAATACCAACAAGTAAAAAACAAGAGAAACAATTCTGGCCTAATCACATATCGTAGAGAATCACTTCAACAAATCACATGCTGGCAACTTTAAAAAATAACTCTCACACTTGTCTAAAAACCTTATTTTTTTTTTTTATGACATCTTTTTAAAATGAGAAAGAGCAAGCTAAGGCTAAGATTAATTCTGAGCTACTGACTGCTAAGACAGAGATTCAAATACCTGAGAGGTATAACTCTCATCAAGGGAAAGGATGACTGCCTTACCCCCAACAAAAACTATCCTACCCAAGCACGCTAATGATAATACACCAACAAGCGTGTGAACGCGAGCTGTATAGAGCTAGAGGGCGTGTACACACAGGCTGAACTTCTACAGGCCGCGTGTATCTCTAAAAATCTGAAAAAAAAAGTAAAAACAAACAATCCAAACTAGGAAGAGACTACTAATATTGATAACCAGGATCTCCTAAGGGCTTGGACACTCTCTTTAATAGAAAAAACAAACAATGTAAGGAAAAAAAAATTCGTAAAACAAACCAATCTGAGATAGGACTGCAAACAATCAAGACTTGGAAAGAATTCCAGAAAACCCATGAGAATCACTGATTCTGACAGGGAAGAGGATGACTACTTCCAAAATTATCTGGAATCTACATGCTACTACTACTTCTTCAGCTAGCATTCACATGTGGGCTGTAAGAGAGTAGGGTGCGGGTACACATGTGCAGACCTTATGCAGGCCGCGTGTACCTCTATGGGTCCCGAAAAACACAATCAAGCAAATAACAGAGAATGATGGTATGGTAAATCAGACTCTTTGCTAGCTCAGACTTTACAGAAACTAAAAAACAGGCAAGAAAACTAGTCTTTTAAACTACCCCCCAAAAAATAAAATTCCTAGGAACCCTAGAGACTTCCCCTGTATGGTCACCAATTTTGTTGTGAGGGAAATCCCCTTAGCGACTAGAAAATAGGGCTATCTTATGCATGCAACTATGACCAAAAGAAATCTACTTTCTACCTTCGTCCCCAGACTTAAACCCCATGTTGGGTATGTGTTATAT
>CBVK0100352319.1:0-21200 GCA_900067695.1 Picea abies
ACGCTCTTCCGATCTCACCCCAGTAGATTTGTTGATTATTTAAATATTGAAAATACATTCTCCCTTCCATATGAAACTTATGCTTGGGGAGAAATCTACTCCATTGTAACCAAAGCCCTGTTAGGACTATGTACTAGCATCAAGATGCAGAAGTCTGTGTCTAAATCTTCCTATTTACCTGACCAAAAGTCTGTATGTGAGCAATATGGCATTTACAATACAGACATATTGCCAAGAAAGAAAAGAAAAGAATATAAGAAGGACAGGAATAGTAAAGGAAGATATCAATGGATAAAAAAAAGTCACTATGATGATCCCAAAGATATCCATTTGAAGACCCACAGAGATGAACTCAAACAAAAGCTTAAATGTTGGATATGTGGGAAGGAAGGATACATTGCATATCACTGTCCTGACAATGATGCAACAAGAAAAATAAAAGGTAAACTCTCTGAGAAAAGGGCCAGAGAATACAGAGAAAAAAGAGCTGCAGAAGAAAGCAGAAGGGTAAGGTATGGTTGCAATAGATGTGGAAATCCTTCTCATGATACAAATGACTGTCCTCAAGGGCCATTCCATCAGCCCAAAATTGAAGCACACCCTCTCCAAGCCAAAGTTTATTCTTCCTCTGATTCCTCCGGAGACGAGTCTTCTTCTTTTGAAGATTTTGTTGTACATAATGTTTGTAAGTGTGATAATCCTTTCCAGTGTGCTTGTACAGATTCTACTAGTGATACTACTACTAGTTCTATATTACCTCTGACTGAAAAGCTCAAAGTTTGCATGCATAATATGAAGAAAAATGCTGATACTGAAGCTCAGATGTTAGCTCAAATATAATATGAAGAAAAATGCTGATACTGAAGCTCAGATGTTAGCTCAAATCAAAAGTCTTCCAGAAGGAGAGATGAAAGCTGCTCTCTTGGATACCTATATCAAAACAGTCAGATCAACACAAAAGGGACAAGGTTCTAGTATAAAGAAACAACCTTTGTTTTTAGAAGCTTCTTATGAGAAAAATACTAAAACTTATATGAAGTTTAACAGAGATCCCAAGCTCCAAGAACTATCCCTCTCAGACTTAGCTTCTAACTTGTCATTTCTCAAGAGAGAAGTTGCAGACCTTCGCAAAAACATAGACTTTCTGCAGCAAGAAACAGAACATGCCTATCCAGTTGATAGTTGGGCTAGGCAAGAAATACAAGGTCTCAAAGAAAGAATAGCTCAAAGACCTCCTCCATTGGAAGATGCTCCTTATGAATCTTTGAATCAAGAAACACAATCATCCGAAGGAGATTTACAAAAATCAGTAGTACATGAATTTTCTAACATGCAAGTATTGACTATTTCTTATCAGAAATATTATGTACAGATACAACTAGAGATTATGCAGGAAATATTTTCTTTAACAGCTCTGATTGACACAGGATCAGATATCAATCTCCTGCATAAAGATAAAATTCCATCTAAATATTGGGGACCTAGCTCTGTTTGTGTCATAGGGTTGGGAAATAAAGATGTGAACTTCTAGTATGAAGTACTCAGAGAAAATATATTGATTGAGGAATACAGCATAGGGATGCGTTTTCACATTGGTGAAGCACCTGTCGACTGCATCCTAGGAACACCATTCTTATATATGGTAGCTCTTCATGGTTCCTGTTTTACAGAGAAATCTCCTGGATACTTCATCACAATCCCATCTCTGGCAGACCAGCCCCAGAGAATGATTAAATTAAAGTTCACTACTGAAAGTTATTGGTAGGTTGGCTATTTAAATTGCCTGATTATAGTGAAAGAATTTAATAAAGAAACAGGCAGAGCAGAACAACATTATTATGTTGAATCAACGCCTTGGTCCGTGTTTAAAGCTTTTTGGCATCCTGTTTGGCAGCTAAGGCATTCTGAAACAATGGAAATAGGACTCCCTGGATTTTCAAGGAACACTAATCCCACAGTGATTCCTCCACAACATATTCTGGGCCGGATGCATCAACCAATCATCAGCACCATCAGAGAAAAGTTAATTGATCTGGAAGATTTAACCAGGCTCAGAACTGCAGAGACTCAATGGTATGAGCCTTCTATTAGATCCTGGTGCAGATCTCCAGTGTACCACTCTTTCCAGATCAATCACGTGAGAGCTTTGGCTGAATGACCTGATGGGGATCCTAATAATTTCATCCATGGGATTTCATATGCCCAATACAAAGCAACTTGGTTCAATGCTTTTCTTTGGAAAAAGTAGATTTGAATTCTTTTATACACAAATCAGATTTGCACATATGTTTCATGAATTTAAAGAACCAAGTTGGCTCATAGAATGGTGGGAACAGTTTGGGCTTAATCCTGTTGGAGTCAATCTAGAAGTCAGTGAAATGGAAAGAATGTTTCCACAGTGGCATAGACCACTTGACTCCCTCAGCAATCTTTACACCGAAGAAGAATTCAAGGACATCTTTATACAGGAAAAATATCCTTGGGTCCTACGAACAAAATTCATGCTTGAAGATGATGAGGATAATGAACCTATTTTTCTACGGCAAATATATACACAGCATTGGGACCCATACCACTTTAATTTTAATGAATGGGATAAACCTCCTGATTGAAGGTGTATGTAATTTAGGTCTATATAGACGACAGTGGTGCTATCCGTTTTCCATGGGTTTTCGATATCAACTCCACAGTGTAAAGTGTACATATTTAGATAGGTGTCGTGTCTAAAGTAATCATGAAGTCTCGGAGCACTTCTCCGACGTTTGGTGCGGATTGAACCACATCTTCATGACTACTAGTACGTCTACTGTTGTTGATAAGTCACGGATGGGATCTTGCATTATAACCCATGTGAACTTACTTTTGTCAATAAAAGTTTGTCGGGCCATTAGGACCCACAAATCTTGCTTTTGGTGATTTGATCAGAGGCTCCTGCGTGACCACTCTGTCAAATTCATGCTTTTAGTACAATAATGATGTCAGACAGATACACGATTCCCTCGTGAACTGATGTGGTGGCCAACACATGGGGCCATGAGTCTTTTCTTGTATCCGTCATAATGATGCCTCACCACCTCAAAATTGTTATATAAGGAGGATGAGAGGCTTATTCAAGGCATTCGAATTCAGTGTGAGTTTGAGTCATCTAGCTTCCCTCTCTTTGAAGCTCGTGTCTTTCTGTCAGTCCTTAGGGTATTGTGATAAGCCTGCGCGATCTGGCTTAGCCAGCATGAACCTAAAGTGGTAGCAATACATAGATCGAGTCTGTCTCAGTGTATGAGCATTCTGCTTAGTCGAGAGTTGAGTCTGTGCCTGCTGCACAAAATATTGTATTACCTGGTAGACATTTGGCTCTCTGATATATAAATACAAGGCTTCTGCTTATTCTCTGAAAATATATGGTGCTTGTCTCTCATGTTTTATATGTGCTCATTATGATTCTGTGTCATTAGCCAGTATTTACATTCTCTGTGCATTGGTATGCTCCAGACCTAAGTTCGCCGATTCAATCGATAAAGTGAAAGCCGGTAGTAAGTCCCGCTAAGGCAAGGAGGCCGCTAGGGAAGTGGTAGGCTGAAGGCGAGATCTGAGATCCAGTGATCAGTTTCATATAGGAGAGAAGGAGGATCAGGAGGATAGGAGTAAGTAAAGCGGTTAACCCACCGGTATTCGTACTGGAGAAAGTAGCAGAAATCTGAAGATCAATGGCAGAAGGAAACAACGCATTATAAGACAAGCAAGGGCTCAACAAGCTTCAGTGATCGTCGTAGATCTTCTCCGTCGGAGGAAGCCCCTGCTTACAAATGGTATTAGAGAAATAGAATAATATTAACTAAATCGTAGGTGTGTCCAAATTTAGCAAACAAATTTCCCACTCATGATTCATAACGAAATTGTTTAGGTAAAACGAAAATAACAGAATCATTTTGAATCAAAACGAATAGAGCTATTGAGAGCAAATCCAATCGGTTATATTTATTCGAACCAAATCAAAAACAAAATTCATATTGAAATTCATACATGGACAATCAAAAAACAACTCGGTCATGATAATTTGGAATTGACGAAGGCCATTGCTACTTCGAAATTCCTGAAGACAATCGAATCGGTGGTTTTTTGTTTCTTTTCATTGGCTTGTAACCTGTCGTTCTCCTTCGCTAGCACTGTCATCCATTCTTCTAACGATTTGATATTTGATTGCAACATGGGAACATCGGTGTAATAATGCTCTAGCCAAGCGTTACATTGGATGCATGATGGTTGCTCGGGCTTTGGCATCACATGCGAGGGTTTGTTCAGATTACCAGGGGTTTCCTTGTGCAGCTTGATTCCCGGGTAATTTGGGTCATTTTTGAGGCAAGGGGTTAAGTTAGAGACATAGTCATAGGGTTTCTTAGAGAAAAGGCCATGGCCATGAGAATAGGGGTACTCTTCAGCTACGAAACACTTGATATCAGAGTCCAAGTCCTCGCTCAACACTATGGGCTTTTGGTCGATGTTCTGTTTAGGTTTGTTCTGGTCAAGTCTTGATATTAATCGAGCATTTTTCTTCCCCCTTCTGTCGACAGTAGTATCACTGTTGTCTTTCTTCCTCCCAGGTATTTTGACAACCTTAATATCATCCTTAGCGCATCGGTTAACCAAGGCATCAGGTAGGTCCAAGTCGGGGAAAACTGAGGGTTTGACAGGGGATAGAAGGATATGAAGGGGCAGGGTTGGTCCAGCCAAAGTCTCACTGATCACAGCCTTGTCGATTTGAGCGGAATTTGGATTGGCAAAGCCATTTCTAGATAGAAAGGCTTGCCAATTATTGCCACTAAGGTTTAAATGGTGGATGATAATGAGTCTAATCAAGCCATGATGAAAAAGGCTTCTATCAGCCTTCTCGCGCTTGAATCTTTTAGACATTTTGTAAAGACTACACAAGAAGTAATGTGGCATGTTCAAAGGATAGCCCATGAAATTCATCAATAACTGGAGGTGATACAGAAATACCAAGCCATACTGACCTTCACAGGTCACAAACTGTTTAACAATCACCAAAAGATCGTGCCACCTAGGTTTGAGGGTAGAAATAGGCATACCTTTATCACAGGAAACAATCTTTCTTGATATGAATAGTAAAGGCCACGACACCTCGTCGACTTTGGAGTTTTTAAACCATGTTTGGCATTTAGCTGCTAGTCCTGTAGCAGAGCTTATGAATTCCTCATTGAGCTCGAGTTGTATGTCACCGACTTTAGCCCTGCACCCGTCAAAGGTGAGGGCGAATTGTTGGGCAACCAAAAGTTTGAAACCCTCAAACCTCTGTATAAACACCAGCCAACCACTGTTTTCTAAATCCTTACGAGAATTATCAAATAGCAATAGAGTTTGGCTACCATTTGTCTCTATGCGCACCACATGCGCCATAGATGGGAGCACACGGTGAGTAGGGTGCACGGGTAAGGGTTTGAACAGAGTATACGCAGGGTTGATAACTCACAAGCTTGCACGAAAACTAGCAGAGGTGACTCGGGATAGGGGGAAATCATTAATGACAGAATGTGCGAAGGTGGTGGAGCTAGCTCAACCCATGCAAAACAGTCATTTCATAAGTACAACCGACGACGCATATAACGATTTAAATCACTAATGGATATGTCAAGTACAATTCCATCCAAACGATTAATGAAATCAATGGTAGGTTGAACCAAACATTTGTGCGAACAATAGTTTTAGCATAGTTTTAAAACCAAAACAATGATTCGAAACCAACACCAAGGGTTCGATCATATCAAGGTGTCTGAAATGATTATACCAAGGGTCTAACCACAACATCAATGTGTTTTCATGAAACCAATGTGTCTAGGAAATTGATGAAAGACTATTGAACCTCAAAACCACCAATGTATTAAAAAACTCGATCATAAGAATATCATCACAGTCTTATAAAAACAAAGTCACATTAACAATTAAAGAATACCAAATGAGTAAATATCTTGGTATCTTTCCAACTGTGCAACTATAATTAAATAGGAAACACAATGAACACATAGACAAGAGTAACCATAACAATCTAGTGACGATTTTAATGTGACTTTGAAATTGAATTTTTCAGGCTTGCAGTCGTGAAAACGAGAACAAAGGTAAGTGTGCAAATGCATGAAATAATAGTGTCGTTAAATCAAGGGTTGCAAAACACTAGTGTAGGCAGCTTATAAGGACAATATAAAAATGCGAATTGGCTGCCAACACCCTCCCATCACCATTGAAGGTTGACGGGACCGGTTCAGGCATCTAGTACCAGTGGCCTAGCTGGATCACTCCTCTGAAAACTCCTACAGGCGCACTGAGTTAATGTCCCTTATGGTGAACACCATGGGGAGTTAATTGATTCGGGGGTGGTGGCTTGGGGCATTGACTCCCCCCGCCAATTGTGCCTTCCACCTGTCCCCCTCCTCTTGCCAAGTGTCATCCCATCCGGGTGTAATTGAACATGTTGTTATATCATTTGAGTGGATCCATTTCTAATGATGGCCACAACTATTGAGGCTTTCCTAGCGGGAAATCCTAGACGATCATTTTGGCACTTTCAGACCTCA
Organism: Picea abies; assembly: GCA_900067695.1. Classification (NCBI taxonomy): domain Eukaryota; kingdom Viridiplantae; phylum Streptophyta; class Pinopsida; order Pinales; family Pinaceae; genus Picea; species Picea abies. The sequence continues at coordinate 6,585 of CBVK0100352319.1, forward strand.
GATTTCGATTTTTTCATTTGCATTGGAATTGTAATGGTGAGAATCAGAAAATTATCTTGTTTCATGGATGAAAAAATCACTTTGACAGACACCGAAAACTTGCGCCCAAAGGCATTTTTAATGAAAGTTAGGGTCCCACATTTTTTGTTTCTTCATCCAAATTTAATTTTGTCAGTTTCTAGGTCATTTGTGATATACATGATTTTGATACATCCATTAAGATTGAGGTTGTGCATTAATAGCACAAAGTTTTAAATCCTCCAAAACTACCAACTAGCGTCCAATGCACTTAGCATTGTCTAAGAACTAGAAGGACCATATTTCTCCCAAAGTGAATTTTAGAACCAACGTAAGATATGTAGGTTTTATGATTAACCATAGTATTCTATGTGATGCTTCCACAATGAAGATTTAGTTGTAACATCAAGAAATGCAAAAAAAACCAACTAGTACCATGTACGTGAAGAAAGCCACTGGGAACACTAAAAATTGATTATGACTATGATATGAAGTGAATCAATTGAGATAGGAAATTAATGACCAACTATTTAGATATACATGGAGAGTTTAATCATTAGAAATGTAAGGATATTGATTGATGAATGCAACAAGAAGGAATCTGAGATGACATGGTGACGAGATAAGCCTTAAGGCGAAAGTGGAATATGATGACCTAATCAACATTGGTGAGAGGAAGTAGATTGTCCTCGATATGATCGACGATGATGAGGGGTAGAAATCCTTTCATTGATGCATTTGCGACAAGAGAAGGGAACTTTTCAATGGGTAGTGTGTCGAGAAGAAGAAGTGAACCTCGTCAATAAGCAATGCAATGAAGTGAAAGGGAGGGAACATCATTTTTATGTGATAAAACACCACGAGTAGATGTGAGTTAGCTGGTTAAAGGCGTGCACATGATGAATATAACAATGTGACCAATATCAGTGAGATGACATTGATCATGTGAATTTCACCGACGATGAAGATGTGAGTCAGTGAGGTTTGGCATAAGTGCGATAGCATGTTGGCCAAGTTCAAATGAAGGCAGACGATGAACTGATGAAAAAAAACAATTGTATGTCAATGCAAAGGTGGAAGAAGGATGCACGTGTCAGAACGCTATGTATCAATGTAGGAAGAGGGGACTCACCGAAGTGTGTATCGTCGGGTATAAGTGATCTGAGGAGTAACCAGGAGTGGTAAAGTGAGGTAGGGTGAGGATACCTTGGGTGTATCTATTTTCATGAGAGAGAGAGAGAGAGAGAGAGAGAGAGAGCAAGGGTTCTGATTGGAAGAATTAAAGGGGGACCCAATTTCTTGTCTCAGATAGAGACTAAGAAAATAAAATTGGGAGGATGTTATGGGGGCACAACATGCCTAGATTATGTAAATGTTGTTGATGTTAGAATGCATTTAGATAAAAATTTAGTTGCATATTGTATTATAATTGGTTATGAGATCATAACCGGGTTAATTTAGGAGACATACTCATTCGATAACAATGAATATCCATAGGGCTAGTCATGTGTGAGATCATGATATGGTTTGATACAAAAGGGATATAGCACTATGTGAGTTCTCAATGGCTTCCCCTGTATGGATAATGTTTGGACTGCACCCTCTTTACCAACACTGAAGAAAAATTAGGAATTATATTTCCTTGTGTTGTGTATGGGTTGAAGAGGAAGGTATCCAAATAGTCAGACAATATTGGGAAGAGTTTAGATGATGTGTTGAGGAATTGGACAGACCTTCCAACTCATCATGGTGGAATGCATGACATAGTTGTGTCGTATTATGTAGTCAATGCATGGATGCATTGTGTAGATGTGGCCATGGGTATTGACACATTTATTATTATTTTATTAGTAATTATTAGTTGCATTTATGAAAAACCTATTGTGATGAAAACACATAATGATGAATAATTGCATTATATTTAATATGAATACTAGAAGAAGGTGAATGGATTGTTGTTGTTACAGTTCTGAGATCGCTTTTGGAGTTGTTGAAAATGTCACAATTCATACTAAAGGAATTGTTGAATGCATTTTGGTGAATGCATGTATATATGACATAGAAATTATTATGCTAACAACTAAAATGATGTGAGTTTTGTTGACTCATGAAGTTGAAAAAACTTCTGGAGTTGTTAGATAATGCAACAAGAAAGTTGCAGGTTAGAGTAATTATATAATGGTGAGTTACAAAAAAGATCTGTTGAGGAAATTGAGTAATAAAAATATTGATGAATAGAAGAAAGAAAATATTGATTGACAATACATGTGTATATAATGATGGGTTCATTCCCATTAATAGTTGAATTCAATTTTAATGTCAATAATGGCTGGAAATGATTATTGTTGGTAAATTTGAATTATGAGATCATTTCATGAATTGTTGAAAATGTGCAAGAGTATTAACAATCTTGTTTGGCTACAAGAAAGTTGAGAAAATTGCAGCAAGAATGGTTTTGTATATGGAAGAAATGTAAGACCATAAAGAATACTAATGCCTATTGTTGCAAGAGCCAAACATTCTGAGAAGAAGCTCATGTCTGGAAATTTTCTTTTTCTGTATATTTTTTTTTGGAAATCGGAATTTAAAAATTACCGACAAGATGTTTGGTTGCACATAAATTGAGGGAATTGCAGCAATAATGGTCTTGGATATGGCATGATGTCATCCCATAAGGAATATTGATATATATAGATGCAGAGCCAAGCATTATGAGAAAAAATCTCATGGTGGGGAAATTTTATTTCATGTATATAAACATATTTGAAAAATAAAAAATTGTTATGATATGCTAACAAATGGTTTGGCTGATTGAAGGTTGAGAAAATTGTAGCAATAATGGTATTGGGTGATGCATGCAACTACAAGAGCCAAACGAATTATGAGCATGAAGCTCATGCCTAGAAAATTTTGTTTTCTTGTATATAACAGATTTGACATTTATGATTGAAAATTGTTATAATGATATGTCATGATGACTATAAGTTTGTAATACAAATGAGATTTTGGATATGAAAGATGGAAGATCGGGAAAAATATCACTAGAATAAAATCAAGCTCAATGATTAAGGCATAGAGTGAAGAAAGTCCAATGGACTTTTTGTAGTTAGAGTTCTTGGAGCCACATCTCCAAAACTTCTTGATTGAGTGCATTAGAGCCCTGGAGAGAAGTGGAACAACTCGAGGGATTGCATGGTAGAGAAAGGGGTTCATTTCTTTGGGTTGTGCAAACTAATAGGGAAGGAGAACTTGTTGGATGGAACTTCTTCCATAATTATAAATTTTAAAGATCATTATACATGTTTTGGGCCGGAGTGCCTCTGTACACATGTTTATTTTTAGGCTAGAGTGCCTATGTATATAAGTGTTGGATGGACTTCCTCGACAAAGTAAAGGATATAGAGCCTAGAAAAGTAATGTTAATAACATTGGAATGATGTGGTGCACTAAGGATAGTGTCAAAATAAGGGGAGGGGGATGTAACACCCCAACTTTTTATCCCTATGAACTAGAATGTATTATGTAATTGTGACTTAGGCTGGTGATCCGTTAAAGTTGAAAAGGGGTTAGAGTGCCTAGAAATGTAATATATATATATGTAATACACACACACACACACACACACACACACATATATATACATTGTTGGTTGCAAGACGAAAAAGAAAATGAGATAGGGGTCTATGATTCCATGAGAGAGGGGGCTAAAGGGGATAAGTTTTTTTATTATATTTTATTTACCCATTTTGGTTTTAATAGAGAAAGGGGTTACATGAGCTTCTCTGGAAATCCATGTGGTTCTTGGTTCTTGTAATTATATAAACCCTGGACGTGGGTTTTTCTTGGTTAATCATTTCATTTTGAGAATTCCTCATCTCGCTATTGCTAATTTGTGTGCTCTTGGGCTGAGCATGGAAACACATGGAAGAAGGAGGAGAGTCATTGTGAGATGGTTGTGAGGAATTACTTATCATTCTAGGTTGGAATGGATGCATCTGAGCATGATATTGATGGTATTTATGAAAGAACTATCACAATTGAGAATCCTTGGAGTTTTCAGCATGGATATTTCCTTAATAGTAGCATTAGATCCTTGGATATAAATGGAACAACCTGAGGTACTGCATGGCAGAGAAAAGGGTTTGTTTCTTTGGGTTGTGCAGGATGAAGGGGAAACATAGATGGAAACTAGGATTGTTGTGTGGTTAGGAAAACTCGAGAGCTAATTAGCCAACTTCCATGTGTTTTAAATTTTCCCCAGGGTCCATCGTTGTGGATTCATAGCCCTGGCTCGGGGGTGACCTTCTATTGAGAATTGGAACAACAATGTTTATGGTTTGGAGGAACTTCCTTGGTATACACCCAGTTGGTGACAGTTTAATTAAAGATAAGTTCTCTTTGGTTTTTCTGCATAATTTATATTCCATTATGTATATTTATCTCTGAGATGTATTTTATGTGCATGCTTGGTGGTTTTTGTTGTGCATGGCATGTTGTTTCTTTCTTGGATGGTTTAGCATGAATCTTGATTATTGCATGTGTGGTTATTGCATTCTTTCATGCTTTATTTCTAATTAATTATTACCAGAATTCGAGATCAGTTTAGAAGTGTGTTTTTGAGGTAGTGTGCCTAGCCTGCTAGTGGTTGGGTATGTTACACTTGGGAGTCCCATTTTTTTTATCAAGGTCTCTCTAGAACATGTAACGAGGAATATATCTTCTAGGAAATCAAGGGAACTCACTGCTAGGAAAACTACCAACAACAACATCAACACTTGTTGTTACAGTGTAACTCACAAAGGAGTTCACTCTTCAGGCCTAACAACCTGACTCTTCAATATTCAACTCCAAAATGCTCCAGCAAGCTCCAAAATTTTCCCTCCATGGTTGGTCCGGCTCCAATATCTCTTACCTTCTCTCTACTTGATATTCATTCCAATAAATTAGTTGTCCAAAACTGTTGTAACTCCCCATACAAATTTCCTCTTTTTTTCTTACTTTCTTGACTCACACACTTCTCCAAGATGATTGTACTCATCTCCCACACTCCCAATAACTATGGGATGTGAATTCTCACACCCACCCTCTTACATGCATTCAATGAATGACTTTGGGGACATTCAATCAAAAAATAATGTTTAATACATAGTCGTAATAAACTTCAAGAATGTGGGTGGAATTAATAGACATGGGTAATTCCCCCCCTTGGACCCATCTTAGACATATTCCTATACTCTCCCCTTTGTTCTGGATTAATTTATCCCCCATCTCTATGCATTTCCCCTAAAAATTGGAGTCACATTTTATTATTAAATTCAGAAATACAATTTGCATATACATCGCTTGGTTGTAGCCACACATTATATCTACATTAAGCATTAATTAAAATGGGGATTATAGTAGGGATGTTACATTCCCCCTCCTCTACAATTTTGCATCGTCCTTTATTCACACTATGTTGATATACATATATATACAAATTTACATCACAATGCTTAAAAAAATAAAATTCTACAATTTTACAACAACAACAGTTCCAACCATAATCTCATGTTCCTTTCAATCTGCTAACCCAAGGAATGTACTTTTTGTTTATCATGGATAACCCAAGGAATGCACTGTTTTTTTATCATGGATAACCCAAGGAATGTTCCATTCTTTTATCAGGTCCCCCAATATAGGTTGTCTAGGACTCTGAGATGTTGTTTTAGAACTCTAGTTGCTCAAAATGGAGTCTTGCATTCTACTTTCTTCAAAATTGACAAAACATTATGGGTATTCTTCCTGCATGTTTTCTTCATACTCCCACGTAGCATATTTAAGACTGTATCATGTCCATTAAACCTTTACCAACCCTATGGATTTGTTCCTAAGTACCTTGACTTTCCGATCTAGGATGCATATTAGTTCCACCCAGAAATCCCCTTCTTGCACCACTTGGATCACAGTCCAATCAATTATGTGGTTAGGGTCAGACACATATTTCTTTAATAATGAGACATGAGATACATTATGCACTATGATGGATGCATACAATGTTAACATGTATGTAACTAGCCCTATATTTTCTAAGATTTGAAAAGATCCACAATATCTTGTTGCCAACTTTGAGAAACTTCTTAATATTAGCGAACTTATTTTCACTTTCACCTTTAAAAAAAACATGCTCATCCACTTTGAAATCTATAACAACTTTGTTCTTTTTTGCATAAATTTTCTTCCTATCCTTTCCAACCTTTAAATTCTACTTTATATTTTTTATCTTCTCTTCCATTTCCTTAAACAAATCTAGCCCAATAACAACTCCGTGAGTTAAAATATCCCAACTCACTGGAGTGTTACACTTACTTCCATACAATGCTTCAAATTGACACATTTTCAATGAGGCTTGATACCTATTGTTGTAATCAAATTCCACTAAGTGGATATAATATTCCCACTTTGATGGCTAGATATATTTCTCTCTATTCTCCCATATGACTATGGGTGATACACTATACTAAGATTTAGATTTGTTCTAAATCCCTTGAACAAACCTTTCCAAACATTTGAAGTAAACTTTGGGTCTCTGTCTGAAACTATTGCCTTAGGCACTCCATGTAACCTGGAAACTTATTTCATATATATATCTACAATATGTGTTGCCTTGTGTGTAGTATTTACATGAATAAAATGTGTTTCATTACTTAATTTATCCACCACCATCATGATGGAATCATGTTGCTTCATTGTTCTGGGAAGCCTAGTAATGAAATTAATTGTGAAAACTTCCCACTTCCACTCTGGAATGAGAAACATATACAACAACATAGCTAGATGTCTATGCTCTGTCTTCACCTTCTAACATTCTATACATCTAGCTATGTAATTAGCCACTTGTTTCTTCATTCTTGGCCAAAAGTATTGACTTCTTACAGTTGCAATTATCTTATGATATCTTGGGCACGCCCAACATATGACACATTATGCATTTCCTTCATCACTTCATTTTTCACCTCATTGGAATTCGACACATAATATACTTTTCCTTTGTACATGAGAATTCCCTCTTCTTACAGCTCATAGTATTTAAATGTCTGCTGAAATTTTCCTTGCTGTAATGTTTCTTTTATTTTTAGTTATTGTTGATCTAAATTTGTTGTTGCAATAATTTTATCTTTCAAATCAATCATGTACATTATAATGGTTGTCATATGCATCTCATGTGATCTCCTGTTGAGTGCATAAACCACTTGATTTTCCTTACCTTAGATGTGCTTAATTTCAAAGACATATTCACTCAAAAATTCAAGTCATCAAGTTTGTCTAACATTTAATGTTGGTTGTCCAAACAAATTTTTAATACCATAGTGGTATGTCCTTAGCTCGAATTTTCTCCCCATGAGGTAATGTATCCACATTTTTAATGCATGTACAATTGTTTCTAATTCCAAGTCACGTGTAGCATAATTTCTCTCATGCTCTTTTAATTTTATGTACTCGTAGCATACCACTTGACCTTTTTGAGTGACGAAACCACTAATCCCTTCCTTTCATGCATCTGTGAAAACCACAGAATATTCATCCAGATATTCAATATTCAAGATTGGCACACTTGTCAAAATGTCTTTCAACTGCTTAAATCTTTCTTCACATTTTTAAGTCCATTCAAATTTCACTCCCTTCTTTTGCAACGAAGTGATTAAACTTGCAAACTTTGTGGATCCTTTTATAAATTTTTGGTAATAAATAGAAATACCCATAAATAATATGACATCTATGACATTTATTGGCATTGGCCATCCCCTAATGGCCTTTATCTTCTTACAATCCACTGATACACCTTCTGCTAAAATTATATTCCCCAAGTAGTGGATCTTCTTTTGATAAAATATGAACTTACTTAGTTTAACATACAATTTATGCTCTCTTAAAACTTGCAACACCATTCTTAAATGTTGCTCGTTTTCCTCTTCTAATTTAGAGTAGATGAGTATATCATATAGGAACACAATTACAAACTTTTCTAGGTACTCCATGAACACTCCATTCATCATGAACATGGACACTGTTGGTGCATTTGATAGTTTAAATGACACTACCCTGAATTCATAATGCCCATATATTATCCTGAATGTTATCTTGTTGATGTCTTATTATTTTTTTCTCACTTGATGATAACTTGATCTCAAGACAATATTGGAAAATATTCTTGCACATTTCAGCTGATCAAATAAACCATCAATCCTTGGAAAGGGACATTTGTTCTTTATGGTGACCTTATTTCGTTGTCTGAAATCAATACATAGTCTTAAGGTTCCATATTTATTCTTTACAAAAATAACCGAGGCACCCCAAGGTGACACACTTGGGCGTATATATCCCTTCTTTAAAAAATCTTTGAGCTTCATATGCAACCCTTTCAAATTTGGTGTGCCCATTTTGTAAGGTGTCTTGAACATTGGGGCAGCTCTTGGAACCAAATAAATAGATAAATCGATGTCTCTCTTTGGTGGTAATCCTGGAATTTCCCCCAAAACATCTTCAAAATCCCTCAAGACCAGATTTTATTCAATGCTTTCCACTTTATCTTTGGCTACCTCTTCCATCTGGGCTGCAAAAAATTACTTCCCTTCCTGAAGCTCTTTTTCAACTGCATAGTTGATGCCTCTCTAACAACTACAACTCTTGGAATTCCTTGAACCCTGTCTTGCTTCCCTTCTTCATCAAGACTTGTGATTGTCTTGTTGTCAAATTCTAGGACAACGTGGTGTTTTCCAACTAATCCATGTCAATTAGACAATCATATGAACCCAACGATATGATGTTCACATTTATCTTTGTGTTGAGTCCATTCATGTATAATAGATTATCTTTAACTAGCTCATTGATTTTCCTCTTAGCCCCTATGGACAATTGAACTAACCAATATTTCTTATGCTTAGTCCTTTTCAAATGAAATATTCAACAATGTTAGAGTTTATGTAACTATGGCTAGCTCCAAAATCAAATAAAATTTCTATGGGATGGTTATCAATCTTACTTTCCACTATAATTATGGGGGACTGATATACTACTTGCTTGTTGTCCAAGGCTACATATATCCTTGGCATGTTTCCTCCCATGTATTCAACTATTTCATCCTCCTTAATATTGTGGATAGTCTTCATTATTTCTCTTTTGTGAGGACAGTCCCTATATAAGTGATTTCTCTCACATCCCCAACATTGTACAAACTGCTTCCTTATCTTTTTCCCAAATGAATATACAGTTATGTGCTAATTTTGGGTTGGATGACCTTGTTGATTTTCTTGGGATTTGTTCTTGAAAAAGGGTGTCTTAAAACCTTTCTTCCTTTGATCATTTTTACCCTTCATCTTGTCATTCCAAGATTTTTGGAAAATTGGTCTTCCTCTACTCTACTCATAAAAGGTGTTTTTCTCTCCTTGTGGCTTCCTCCAAAGTCTTGGGGTTATCATATTGTATATTTTCAATGTATAAAGAGGGTAAACCACTTAGAAACCTTTGGATTTTTACTTTCTCATCTTTTATGCAGTCAACATACTTCAACAAATCAAATAACCTCTTTTCATATTCATCCATTGTCATGCTTTCCAACTTGAGTTCAAAGAACTCTTTTATTTTCCTTTCATAATAATGCTCAGACAAATATTTATCTTGGAAATATCCTTTGAATTGTCTCCATGAGATACTCTTCTCATCAAGGTGTTTTTAAAAGGTTTTACCTCAGACAAGTGTTTCCCACATAGGCTTGGCATCTAGCATGTGGGAAAATGTCCAAAAGTGATCCCTAAGACATTAACTTTATGAGATATAAAGTTAAAGTGAATTTTGAGCATATTTAATGAAAAAGGTGACTCAAGTGACTTTAGTTGTGATAAAGTGACTTTTAATCACAACTGTAGGTCTAAATGGCCTAATATTTAATTTCAACCATTAGATCTTAGGTTTAGTTAATTTTCATAAAGATGAACAAAAATGGAGTCTAGGGATTGAGGTGCCCCACTTAGTCATTCATGAGCATTGAATGAGGAGAGAGAGAAAGAGAGAGAGATGAGAATGTTGAGACATGGTTATTGTTTTTAATGGACTCCATGCCCAATGGCCAACTACTAATTTGCAGTTATCTCACTACCTTAGCACTAATCCTTCCACTCTCTAAGTTTTTCTAAAACACAATTAAATGAAGATGTGCTAGGATTGACTCTTTAGTAGTCAAGAGTCAACTTCTAGTGCTAACAAGGCCTATGTTCACGTTCCAAAGGAAAACAAAAGTAAGTTAGACAAGAAATATGAAAAGTGTATCTTTATTGGGTATAAAGATGGTCTCAAAGGTTATAATCTTTGGAACCCATAAACTAAGTAGGTTGTGTATAGATGAGATGTGGTATTTAGAGAAATGAAATATGTTGTCAAACATGAAGTCATACCAAGTAAGGAAGAACTAGGGGAAAAAGAGTTTGAGTTGAAGGATGATGAATCAAACTCTCCAAAAGAACAAGAATAAGAAGAAGAAGATTCTCATACGCCAATATTGAGGAGATCAGTTCGAGAAAAAAAGCTATCGGAAAGGTATACTCCACAGGATTTCCACTCAAATTTTTCTTTGTCTATTACTAATGAAGATCCTAGAATTGTTAGGGAGACAGTGGATTCAGAGGATGGAAAACTATGGAAAAAGGCCATGATCGAATAAATGTTAGTGTTGGATAAGAATGAGGCTTGGGATCTAGTGGAGTTTTCGAATGGAAGAAATCCCATTGGCAACAAATGGATATTTAAAAATACGTTGAATGTAGAAGGAAAAGTGGAGAAATACAAAGCTCTGTTAGTAGCAAAGGGTTATTCCCAGGTTGAGGGAATTGATTTTGCTGAGATTTTTTCTCATGTTGCCAAGTTAACCTCTATTAGATTTTCGTTATCTTTTGTTGTTGCATTTTATTTTGAAGTACAATAGATGGATGTGAAGACAACATTCCTACATGGGGATCTGGAAGAATAAATCTACATGAAGTAGCCAAAAGACTTTGCTTTGAAGGGAAAGAAGGAACTAGTATGCAAGCTGAAAAAGTCCTTGTATGGTTTAAAACAATCACTAAGAACGTGGTATCAAAAATTTGATACTCATATGTTGGCATCTGGATTCACAAGAAGAAAAGAGAATCACTATGTGTATTTCAAATTAATTGGTGATCATTTGATTTATTTGGTCTTGTATGTGGATGACATGTTGATGATAGGAAACAACAAGGAGATTATCCAGGATGTGAAAACTCAGTAGTCCTCTAAATTTGACATGAAGGATCTCGGTGCTGCAAATTTCATTTTTGGCATGGAAATTAAAAGAGATCGGGAAAATATGAAACTCTGGTAAAATCAAAGAAATTATGTCGAGACCATATTGCAGAGGTTTAATAAGAAAGAATGTAAATCGATCAGGGTCCCTATTACTGTAAGTGTAAAGTTATATGTGGATCAGTGTCCCAAGACACATGAAGAGGAGGAGGACATGTCTCATGTTTCATATGTGAGTGTGGTTGGTATTTTAATGTATGAAATGGTCTGTACTAGACCTGACATTGCACATGTAGTGAAAATTTTGAGCAGGTATATGTCAAAACCAAGGAAGAAACATTGGAGAATAATAAAGAGAGTTTCCAGGTATTTGTTTGGTACTAATAGTTATGGATTGTGCTACCAAGGAAGACCAGTTTTGGATAGAGTGTTGGACATACATGGCTTTGTGGATGCAGACTAGGCTGGAGATATGGATCATAAAGGACATACAAGCAGGCATGTGTTTAACCTGTTTAGAGGAGCAATCAGTTGGATGAGAAAAAAACAGTTTGTAGTAGAATTTTCAATGTGCATTAAAAAAATCTGTGAGCATTGAGAAGTTCTCTTGGTGTAGAGGATCTATGGGCATTGTTTCCTTGGATTGTTGACTATGATGATGATGATGATGATGATTAACGTCCACTAAGACCTAATTGGTCTATCAGACCTTAAGAAGCTAAGTGATTACTTGTGATTCTTTAGAATTTTGTTTCTATGCTCGAAAATCATTAAGAGAAGCTTTCCAAGATCACCATATTTTTGTTGAGTTAAGAGGTTAAGAAGGTTGGTAGTGTGATCAATATTTCGAAAATGAGATCTAATATGGGTATAAGCTGGACAATCTAAGAGAAAGTGATTTTCATCTTCAACCTTCTTTGTGTCACAAAGGTGGCACACTCTTTCATCCCATGGCGTCTTAGGAGTTGACCAATGCCCAGTTTCAATATGGAGCTCGTGAGAATTTGTTCTTATCTTAGCAATACTTATTTTTTTCTTTACACTTGGCAAAATAGATAGATAATTTTGATCTTCTAGATTAGGTTTGATTACATCTTTATAATACCTTAATTTTCTTTTTTCCTCTAACTCTTTATCACACCACATTTTTTTGTTAAATTTTGATTTGACGTTTTTTTTAATAGTATCTTTATTCTGCAAAATGGTTTCTTCCATGATTCTCCAATAGTTTAGCCAAGATCGGGCGTCTTTATGCCATCCCCACTTGAGTTGATGGTGGTTATGACTTGATTTTGAAGTAATTTTAGGTAGCCTCTTGTCTTCCATGTTGTTTAACTTGTTCTTATACATTAGGTATCTAGTCATAGCCATGCTCTCAATGGGGGAGAGGCTTGTTTCTAAGAGGAGGATGGGATAGAGCGTATTTCCTTTAATTGAGATTATAGGTTATAAAATTATTTTGTATTTGCTCTATCTTTCTCCAGGATTCACGAGAGATACTACAGCCCCATAATTCACATCCATAAAGAATTACAGGTGTAACAAGAGTCTCAAAGAGGAGTTTCTTCTTATCCCAACTCCAAATATCAACTGATTTATAGTTGTTTTCAAGCCCATAATAAGCTTTCCATCCCCCAATAATCCTTTTCTCAATTCTATAATTCCAATTGAGTTTGTGGTGAATATCAATTCCAAGCTATTTGAATGAAGTCACTTCCTCCAAGTTATTGTTGTCATATACGAAGGTATCATAAGTGATCTTATTGGATTTAATAATCTTGAGCTTAGTCTTATCAATATTAACAGTCATACCCATATTGGAGCAAAAATACTTGAGGATTCTTAGTTGCTTTTCAAGATCATGGGGACTTCTTTCCATAAGAACGATATCATCGACATAAAGAAGAAGATTGATGACTATACTAGTGAGAGTAGGGCTGACACAACCTACTTTTTCCAAGCAATCTTCTAACTTGTCAATGTATAATATTTGTATGAAGTCACTTTTTCCAAGTTGTTGTTGTCATATACAAAGGTACCATAAGAGATCTTATTGGATTTAATAATCATGACCTTAGTCTTATCAGTATTAATAGTCATACCCATATTGGAGCAAAAATCCTTGAGGATTCTTAGTTGGTTTTCAAGATCAGGGGGAATCCTTTCCATAATAATGATATCATCGAAATAAAGAAGAATATTGATGACTATACCAATGAGAGTAGGGATGACACAACCTGATTTTTCCAAGCATTCTTCTAACTTATCAATGCATATGCCAAAAAGGGTAGGGGACAAGGGACAACCTTGTTTGACTCTGATATTGTAGTTAATCTCTTTTGACCATCCCTCGGTGTTTTTAAACTTAGCAATAATATTCTCATACATCCTTATTGTAACATCCCTCAACTCGAGAGGCACTTTTATCTCTTCCAACCTGTTCCAAAGGTTTTTCCTAGGAACCATGTCAAAATCTTTTCTAAAGTCAACAAAACAACAAAAAAGATTGGTTTTAGTATTGTGGAACTCCTCTGCAATGATCCTAAAGGTAACAATATGGTCCACAATTGAATGATATCTTCTAAACCCGGCCTGGCCTTTAGCTCTTTTACCGTGACTTTCTAGCCAAATGATAATCTTATTTTCCAAAATAATTCCATAAAGCTTGGATAAAATGGGGCTAATCATAATGGTCCTATAATTAGAGGGAATGTTTTTATCCCCATTTTTAAAAATAGTAACAATGAGGCTTTGCGTCCAGGGTTTAGGGAAGCCTTGCTTGACTGCTAAATTGAAGAGCTTGTGTGTGTGAGGGATAAGGATTGGCCCTTCGATTTTAAAATTTTCAGCTTGGTATCCTTCAATGTCCTTAGCTTTCCAATTTGCGAGTCTCTTAACCCTGAACTCTATGTCATCTAAAGAAAAAACTTCTTCCTTTGTAGGGATAATAGGAATGGTGTCCATGGCATTAGGGAACTCATAAATACTTTTCAGGTAGGAATTATAGCCCTTTAAGGGAATCCTATTATTTTCTTTAGTATTTCATATTAGAATTTGGCTCCAGAACTTCTTAGGATCCAACTTGTATAGTTGTGAAAGTTGCTCTTGCCTTTTATTGATATAGTATATTTTTTTCCTTTTAATTAGGGATTTGTATGTATTGATCTTATCGAATTTTAAGGGATCATTAGAAGCATCCCTAATGGATTTCCTAGCAATTTTACATTCTTTATCATACCAAGGGTTGGTTGTTCTATTATTATTTTTATGGGACACCTCAAAAGAGAACTTGTTAATAGAAGT
>CBVK0100352320.1:0-21197 GCA_900067695.1 Picea abies
AGAAATCGTGTATTACTGTATATCTGTGTTTATGGTTGCATCTCTGATACGTTTCTGTTATATTATTGAATATCTGCAATATCTCTGTGCATTTATTTATTATATCTCCGCTCTCATTTCGTGCCGAAAATAATCCGGATCACAAGAAGAAAGCGAGAAGCAAACTGAAGAAAAACAATAACAACGAACAACCAAAAAATCAACCGCAAACCCCTGCTGCCGGAAAACAACCACAACAAAAACTGAAATTCCCATGTCTCATTTGTGGTGACGATCACTACACCTGAGACTGTCCGCATCGAGATGAAGTGGCCAAGCTTTTTAAGGGAAATTCACAACCCACTGTGCTTACTCATCCTTTTCCACAACAACAATCTTTGGTTGCTCAAACCCCACTGCTGGGGGAATTTCCAACCCACCCCATGATGAGGCCTCGACAAGTGCCCACATTTACATGTTCAATGGGGTTAACCTGACCACTTGCTCTACGACGTATGATGCACCAGTTAAACCTGATAAACCGAAGACTACTAATGGTTACACACCAGAGCCGTTACCCTCCTCCATTAATCCTCCGTCTATTAGTCCTCCATATGGGCCACTTCATATTGAGAAACCTTCATTTGACTCTATCTTATGCCCTCCTAAGAGAACCATCCAGAAATCCACCTTCAATCCTAATTCACGGGCTGCCCAAAACTACAACATTGTAGAAGATTTGGCCCAAGCACCGTGTGCTATGTCTGCCTTGGAAGTTCTACAACACTGTCCCAGCAAACGTAGAACGCTCTTAGCTGCTATCGGTGCTTTTGATCCCAAGTCATCAAATAACCTCATGTTTAATCTGGATGATCATCAACCATGACTCTCCCACCAGCTAGCTTTCCAAATCGATGTTGTTGTTCACAATCAACAAATTCATCGAACTATCCTGGATGAGGGAGCCTCTACTTGTGTCATGTCCTTAGCTTTTGGAAGGGCTTAAAATCGCCTTCCATTAACAAATCCTCTACGATGTTACGCGCTTTCGATGGATGAGGTTTTCATCCTCACGCATTATTACAATTCTTAGCTGTTCAGTTGGGCGGCAAAACTGTTACTGTTGATGTCGAGGTGGTCGATGCTCCCCTCGATTACAACCTACTACTTGGGAGAAGTTGGTTCTACACTATGACTGCAGTTGCCTCGTCGGTGTTTCGATGTGTACAATTCCCCCATCAAGGCAAAATTGTCACCATCGATCAGCTTGATTTCTGTACACCCGACGCTCGCATCCCTGTCACCAACAACATTCCCTTTTTGGGAGACCACCCAGTTACGTATGATAGCGTTGGTGTTGGCTTATTGAAATATTCTAGCCTTATGGGTACTTTCCCTACACCACTTCCACTTACCACCCATCATATTTCCGCCGTCAATATGATCTCGACTATGCCTTATCAATCCTTTGAATCATCTGACCCTTGGGTTGTACCTAGTGCTCTGGAATTCGATGTGCTTAGTGAAACTATGCCACTTATCCTAGCCAAGGCCGCATATGTAGCTATTCAATCTGCCTCTCCCTCTCTGGACAATCCACATTTATTGACACTGGATGCATACTCGGTGCCCTCATGGTTGGATTCCTTGTCGTCCGCCATTGATTACATTTCCCATATTTTTCCTTCTGACGAATCTATTATGGAAATGCTTAGCATTGACGATATGCCTTGGGCTGATAACCATCATCGATCCTCTTTTCTTCAGCCTTTGGAAGAAATTCATCAAGACATACGCTCTGTCTTCCCTCCTGATGTTACTAATGCTCCACAATCTTCGATCCTCACACAAGATACTCTCTCTAAGGGGAACATGGGAAACATCTCTACTACGATCGTTATTGATATTTCGATCAAAGAAGGTGTCATGGAAAACATTCACCTTGGTGCTAATTGCACACATGAAGAAGTGGTCTCTTAAACTGCTTTGTTTAAGGAATTTTGTGATGTCTTCACATGGAGCTACGAGGAAATTCCAGGGATCGACCCTTCCATTGTTGTACATGAAATCAAAACCTACCCTGATGCGAAACCTGTTTGACAAAAGCTTCGCCCGATTCATCCGAAGAAAATCACAACTATAAAGGCAGAAGTTGAAAAACTTCTCAAATCTGGCTTTATCTACCCCATCCCTTTGACTGAATGGGTCTCCAACTTTGTTCCGGTTGCCAAAAAACAAGGGACCATCCGTGTTTGTGTTGACTATCGAGATCTCAATAGAGCTTGTCCTAAGGACAACTACCCTATGCCCTTCATCGACCAAATCATCGATAATTGTGCATGGAGCATAATCTTCTCTTTCATGGATGGATTTTCTGGGTATAACTATATTGAAATCTTACCTGCTGATCAACATAAGACAACCTTTATCTGCCCTTGGGGAACTTTTTCTTATCGAAAGTTACCATTTGGCCTAAAAAATGCTGGTGCTACTTTCCAGCAGGCCATGTCGTATGCTTTCCATGATATCAAGCATATCGTAGAGCCTTACCTCGACGATTTACCCGCCCATTAATCCAATTGATCTGATCACATTGCTCATCTGTGGGTGATTTTTCTTCGATGTCAGTTCTACCATATTCGCTTGAACCCACACAAGTGCATTTTTGCTGTCGAATCTGGTCGACTCCTTAGTTTCATTGTCTCCAAAGATGGGATCGGGGTGGATCCCTTAAAGATTAAGGCCATTCTAGCCTTACCCCCACCCACCAATTTAACCCAACTCCAAAGTTTGCAATGCAAAGCAAACTTCCTTCGCCATTTCATCTCCAACTATGCTGAGATCACTAAAGGATTTATGCGGTTACTACAAAAGAACACCCCTTTTGTTTGGGATGACACCGCCCAATGGTCATTCAATTTTCTTAAGCATGCCTTGACCCACGCACCTTTGTTACACCCTCCGGAGTACACAAATGACTATATCCTTTACTTGGCCACCTCCACTTCCACTATTACAATGGTGTTAGTTCAAGAGGACCCCAACGGTGAAGAACATGTGATTTATTACCTGAGCAAGAGTCTATCTAGACCCGAACTCCGATATTCACATCTTGAGAAACTCTCTCTGGAAGTCGTCATCGCTATCCAAAGATTCCACCACTACATCTTATTACGCACCACCATGGTAATCGTAGACTCCAACCCCATGTACCACGTCTTGACACGTCAAGTACTTGGGGGAAAATATTCTAAATGGATCGTTATTCTTCAGGAATTCGATCTCGATTTTACGAAGGCCAAAGCCAAAATATCCCTGGTGTTTGCAGAGATTATCTGTGCTCTCCCTTGTGCCGATGAAAACATTGAACCTAGAGATTCTCTCCCCAATGAATCTCTCTTCCTCATTAGCACCTCCGATCCTTGGTACAGAGACATTCTCCTCTACCTTCAAACCCAACATTTTCGACCCACCATTTCTTGCGAAGTGCATCGACGCATTCGTCACCACTCTTGTCATTATCTCATCATCAACGACACCTTGTATTGTCGCGTTATCGACACCATCCTTCGACGATGTCTGATTCACGAGGAGGCTGAACGTGTTTTGAATGATTGTCACCTTGGTGCCTGTGGCGGTCACATCTCCGGGATGGCCACATCCTAAAAAATCCTACGTGCCGACTATTTTTGGCCCTCAATTTTCAAAGATTGCATCGAGGCCATCAAAAAATGCCCACCCTGCCAACTCTTTAACAAGAAAGCACGCACGCACCCTACTGCGCTACACCCCATTATCGCCATCGACCCCTTTGCCAACCGGGCTATCGATTTCATGCAGTGTAAGCCTACCTCAGCCTAGGGGCATGGTTACATCATCATCGTCGTCGATTACTTCACCAAATGGGCTGAGGCTATGGCTACCTTCCTGAACGATGGTCGTACTGCAGCTCTGTTCCTTTTCAACCATATCATAACTCGTTTTGGTGTACCACGTGCCATTGTCACTGATCATGGTGCACACTTCAAGAACCAAATGATGAGCGAGTTACATGTCAAATTGGGTTTTTTCCATGAAAACTCATCCCCTTACTACCCACAGGCCAATGGACAAGTTGAAGCCATCAACAAAGTCCTAAAAACCATGATCCAATGCATAGTAGGGGAAAAAAAAACATCGTGGCATTTACAAATTTTCTCCGCTCTTTGGGCTTATTGCACCTCTATGAAAACTTCAACTGGATTCACTCTTTTCCAGTTGGTATATGGCATTGAAGCTGTCCTACCAATCGAGTGTGAGATTCCATCACTCAAACTGAAAGTAGAACTCCTGCTCCATACTTCTGCTGAAGAAGAACGATTCTTGTATCTATCCAAATTGGATGAAACATGTTGTGATGCCGCTCTCGCTAATGAGACACATCAGAAACAAATTAAGAGTCAATATGACAAATCCGTCCACCCTTGGACTTTTACAGAAGGAGACTTAGTCCTCCTTTACGACCAAGCTCATGACAAATTGGGGACAGGAAAGTTAGAACCTCTGTGGCACGGTCCTTACATCGTGAAGCGTGTTCTACATAGAGGTGCCTATGAATTAGTTGATCATGATAGAATTTCCCTAGGAGAGCCCCGAAATGGGCTTTACCTTAAAAAGTACTATGCCTAGATCACCTAGCATCTTTACTTTGTACATTATTGTATTTTAGTTTGGTGTGTCTATTTCTTTTGCGTGCTCGAGTCTTTACCGTTGCCACTCATGACTGTGCTTGTGTTTTCATGCGCAGAAGACGTCTTCCTTTCCTACCTTTTTTGGGTTCGCGGATGGTGCTAGTCAACATACACGGAACATTGCTTCGGCAGCATGGGTTATTTACCAATTTGATGAGGTGGTGAGTTCAGGAGGTATCTTCTTAGGACCAGCAACCAACAATATGGTAGAATATCATGCTGTCATCGGACTGTTGACCCAAGCCTCCTCCCTAGGTATCTCTCGTATCATTGTTTACTTAGACTCCCAACTCGTGGTCTAT
Source organism: Picea abies (assembly GCA_900067695.1). NCBI lineage: Eukaryota > Viridiplantae > Streptophyta > Pinopsida > Pinales > Pinaceae > Picea > Picea abies. The sequence goes on from CBVK0100352320.1 coordinate 5,012, forward strand.
CAACTCAACCGTATCTACGCTATCTGTAGTCCTATCCTGCTACGTCTCCACTTACAAGTTTTCCGCCTTGAATGAATGTTTGATTACATTGAATATAGACACATTCCAAGAGAACTTAATAGTGTTTCAGATTCGTTATCTAATTATATCATGGATCGGTATCTTGCCCACATATAAGAGTTAAGGAAAGAAAAACTGTACATTGCATGTAAATTAAAACACATCACAGACACCATCATGTACAAATCATTGGCACTGTAAAAAATTGAAACTGTATATATATATATATATATATATATGGCGCGACTGGAATGTTTGGATTACATCAAAAAGTATGTAGAAGAGAAAAATATTGGGGATTTTCACCCATACAACGTCGCCTGACAAGGCATACAAAAATATGATCACCAGAGAGACTCTAATATCCCCGCACTACATTGTGTTGCGAGTAACACATCACCACGTGCACTACATGCCTCAATAGAGAATTGATATTCTCTAGTACTCCCACAGTGTGCCTCTGCAGATGTAAAGGCAATTCTCCCCTCCGTAAAGGAGGAATGCCCATCGTAAGGCCTTGGAGGTTTCTTTCAACCTCCCGGATACCTATAACTGGTACTACCAGATCCGCTACAACTGGGACACCCCCACGACATCCTGGTATCGGTATATCGGTCAGGTGCACTGTTCCCTTGTCTGCATGTTGAAGACAATACATCTGTTAAAAAACTCTTCTACATACCCAAAAATATATATATACATCAAAAACTTTAAAAACAAAAACTAGACAAGGTATGGCTTAGTCTCTTACTTGACACATCCCAATCTTCCCCCGCGGGTAAAATCAAATCCATGCTCCCGTGGAAATCTACCTCAGCAAATGGGAAGTCCTCTATCTAGAGATACTACCATCTCATCCAGGAAAAGAAATCGCCAATGAAACAGAACTCTGACTCCGCTACCAGCCTCAGAGACAGACTAGTCCACCTCTCCATCCTCAGTTCATCCAATGGTCGCACCTCCAGTGCTATATGAGGCTACATCTGGGGCATGCGCTCTAGAAAAAATGAGACCAAAAATGAGCCATAACCAAACTGCTTCTGTCTTGTCCTGCACCGTGAAATCTGTTCCTTCACATTTCGAAGGAACCCTGCACTCTAGTTGAATAGTGTTGGTTCCAAACACTGAACACCGTAAGCCACCTGTGATCTTGATGCTAGATGCACACTAGTACTTCCCATCACGCTCGTGATGGAAAACAGTATAGACTGGAGGGGTAGCTATCGAATTTCCTTGATAGGGATTCTACCCCCTACCAGCCTTGCTTCTAGGATACAGTGGCATGTCAGATACACGTCCACTTGTTCAGGTAGCACCCTCTGCCTAGAGAAAGATATGGGGACCCCTCTTTTCGAGAGGCCAGTCAAAAAATACACGTCTTCTAACTCAATGGTTAAAAGCTGTGTGCCAATCCAGAATCCTTGCTCTGCAACATCCCATAGGCCGATCATATGCTCGAACAATAAAATCTCTTTCTTCATTTTTTACAACTTGAAGAATTTGAGCAAGCCACAATCTCACAACGCGGCTCATGTGCAGGGACTCTGCAAGGTAGCTAAGTCATCCATCTCATGTTCTCTTTCTTTCCACTCGATCATGGTCACTGAAGTTACCTACAAAACAAAAAAATAAAGAAATTCATTATTTCCACGTTTTGACAATTTCAACAATTTTCAAAAGCAATTTAAAACATGAAATAAGATGCCCACATTATTTAAAAGTGACCACACACTCTTTTATAACCACCACACCCTCTCTTAACCATTTAACATCCATCATATAACAATGAAACGTTTTCAAATGCAAATGATTTATTTGTGGTTGTGTGGGCACACGTGAGGGTTTTATCACAGATTCCTTGCCAAAAAATGACCTATCTAATTGACCATTGAGGCGTTGGCATCTTAGCCATCATTTTCTAGAACATTTTTGCAAAAAGAATCCCATTTTTCCATTGATTTTCAAAGAGGTCGATTTGGTTCTGTTTGGGGCAACTTAGGAATTCATATTTTAAAGTAAATGATGCTATGAAAATGAATACTAAACCATGTAATTGAAATAAGAAGATATGGAGATCTACTTGGTCCAAACGACAAGAGAAATGGTCAACCGTGGCTCTGGCAACAAACAAAACAAGATCCACTTCAAAATGAGAATCTCCACTACTCCAAAATCCTTGTGCAAAATGAAATTTTCAATGTATTGTTATTTATAAATTTTCATTTTCATAAGGTATGGTCATTTATGGGTTTCTCTAACAATATGTTGGCTTCACTAAACCCTGGTTTGTAGTTTTGGCATCGCAGGTTTCCTGGCAGTCCTGATGGATTATTCACCTTATCGCACTTATGAGCATAGTCTTAGTTCGTTCTCGAGCTCGATAATATGAGAACGTAATCGGGTAAACTTTTATCTCTTTTTTGGACCTGTACGGATACACGAACACACGAAAAAGGAACCCCCCTGGAGCCTACTTTAAACCCTTTTCAGACTCTCTAAATATGAAAAGATTGTCGAGTGACCTAGCTTCCTTTCACACTCGTTAAAAGGTCAGAATGGGTGTCTTTCGAGCGATAGTTTATCTCTTTTTCGGTCTCGTTAGACTACTGTACAAAAAAGGAACTGAGAGAGTTCTCTTTTGAGTGTTTTTCCAAACTCTATAATCCCAAAAAACCTCTGAGTTTTCTGTCTTTGGACTTGTTAAAACACACATCGATAGACCCATATGGGACCGAACCCTTACTTCTTCTGGTTTGTTAAACAAAGGAAGAGGAACTTACCGAAGGTGAGTTATATCGAGCATGTGTTATCCTCCTCAAGCTCACTAAATCAAAAATAGGTACTTTTCTATCTGTATGGGGGAAAAATTAAAAGGAGCAAGCCAAGCAGTCTCTTGAGAACATTATCCAACAATTCTTAGAGTCACCCTTAAACACAACACTTTGTCATTTGCATACATCATAATCCGCTGAACCTCTGCACTGAGCCAATCCTTTGAGTTCCTTTCACTCCTTTGGGTCACTCGACGCAAGTCACAGTATCCATTGCATAGTTTTGGTCCATGTCATGTTTCACTGTCGTGCCTCAGTGTTCAAGGGAAGTATTTGCCTCTAGATTCAGCCATCCCAAATATCTTGCCTCAAAATCTGTGTCAGTCCATGTCCTTTTGATCCACCAATTACATCTCTATATTTGTTTCGTGTCATTGATGGGGGATACATCAAGGCCCTCCCTCAACGAGTCTATTCCTGTCGACTTCAACACGTTATTTGGGGATCAGACTTAGAAACCAGTTGGTACTTTGGGACCTGCATGCCTCAATGGCAGGCCTCCTCACATCCGACAGTAGGTTTACATCATTGACCTCTGATCAGATGATTCCATGGATGTTCGACCTCAACTCATCTATTCACATTCCCTGGAATGTACTAGGGTACCTTGGGAATCATTGGCATTAATGGTGATTTCCCTCGCACTTGTTAACGGTCCCTCGCACTTGTTAACGGTTCACACCATTGACCGGTAATCAAGTGGTTTCTGCCATGTTCGACGTCAAGACATCTATTCACATGGTTATAATCGTACTATATTGAGATTGGTAAGAAGACCTTGGGTTGAGTAACCACTTTGATATATGTTTTTCCCAGGCTGCGAAGGAGTTTCTATTGGACAAAGAACACATACATTGTTACATAGATCCACTTTGTATTGGTCGTGGCTATGTCTTGTCATCTCGTAGATCCACTGTGTATTCTTCGTCGCTACGATCAATCCAAGTCATCAGAGTATAGATCCACATTGTATCTTCGATGGATATACCTTCTTATCAATACAATTATGGATCCACAGTGTATTTTATGGCAGCCATATCTTGCAAGTCTTGATCACCCAAGCATAGGTATGCCTGCCTTGGGATTTGAAATATGTCCTGATATTTGTTGGATGTTTTTGTGTAGCTTACGTCAGGTTCTCTGAGTCTATACCCTTGTTTGAACGTCTACAAATCATTTCAGTTATTAGTTCGCATATTCTAACTTCATACTTTGGGGGGAAATCTGTTACATGTCAAAATTACTCAACTGGATAAGTGTCGCATGTTCCTCTCAATTGTCGTAAGTGTCGCATCTTCCTTACAACTTTTGCAAGTGTTGCAAGTTGTTCACAAGTGTCGCAAATGTTGTTCAAGCATACTGCCATAATGATGACACTAAGGAGGCACTTAAAAAATCTCATACACTTGATTTGGAGAAGGGGAACTGGTTGACTGAAGTCAAGGAACTCTTATCACCTGAGAAGAGCTCTTAAACAAAGGTTCTGAGGGTGAGCGCTCCCCTACATCAGCCTTAGGAGTGCTAGCGCTCCCCTACATCAGCCTTGGGAGCATTACAATGCTTGTCTGCCCCTCTGAAGGAGCGCTATCCACCTTTGGAGTGCTGGCGCTTCCCTCAAGCTTCCTAGGGAGTGCTACAACGCTCTGATGCCACTTTTGAGGGAGAGCTGCCTAATATGAGGTAGTAGTTGGCCCATTGAGGAGAATAAGGGGAGGATCTTTCAAGTTTAGAAGGCAGTTGCATTTGAATTCTTGGTTCCATCAGGGTATCCCTGATCTAAGGAGGAAGTTCCTCAACTTGTTCTAAAGATAACTCAAGAGGTTAAGCTCCTCTTAACCTATATAAGCAAGCTCTATGATGGTGAAAAGGGGGGAGAATTGCTAGCATCAAACCTATGATCTCATAGGGAACACACAGCCAGTCAAAGGAGAAGTGATCAGTGAAGCTACTATCATCTAGGTCGTGGATCTTTTGAGCAAGGGTTAGACAAAGGGGACTTGACGAAGCTATCACATTCGCATCTACGATTGTAAGTACTGATGTCATTAGTCTCATCAATATGACATGCTTGGCATGTTTCTTTCTATTTTGTGTCTGATCTCACATGAACCTATCATTGATAGATAGATCTATTTTCAAGCTAACATCAATAGAGTAGGAAGCGGTCGTACTTTGTTTGCCTACAGGACTCAGCGAGGAGTGAGATTTCAGAGCTCGATTTGGAGCGTGCAGGGACAAACATCGATAAAAAGATACCGTTGTTCTCCTTCCTTCTCATGTGCTAGTCTATGTGGATTTGAAAGGAAGTCAGTGTCCACATTAAGCACTTTATATCTTAGAGTAGGGTCTAGCTCTTTGAGGCAATCTACCTGTCTGCAGGGAGATTTTCCTACAACATGTAGGTCTGATTACCTAGGGAGGCCACCCCTTCTTTTCCCAACCTCGCATAGTGGCCAACAAAACAGTTATTCGGGATGATCAGAGCCTCAACTGATCAACTAGAATAGAGGCTCCAACAGGACTAAAGGAATGCATAATTTGCAAGGGAGGAAGCACTTCTCTCCCAAGCACATAGAACACAGAATAAATACGCCAAGGTCTAGGCAGAGCATAAGATGGAAATAGTCTAGAAGAATATTGTCGAAGCCTGGCTAGAGATAAGGAAGGAAACACCTCAATTGCTAGAGTCGAGTGCCATAGGAGAGCCTGAGCATCAGATAAAGCTACTCTAGGGAGCATGGTCATAGATGGCCATTCGTGCAGATAAATTAGAAGCACAACTACAGGAGATCCAACGGGAAGCAAAACAACAACCCATGAAGCTGCAAGAGAATATAGAGAAAGTAGTTCTGGAAGGAAATAATGTTAGAGAAACACTGCACAAATGCACAACCAAATGAACAAGGATATTCTGTGAAGTTAGCAACTATATGGGAATCATTACAAGGCACAACCAAACTATGGAGGATGTGTGTGCAAGAATACAATTTCTCAATGAATTAGTTGGGGTCACCATGGATCCCTTAGAGCAGCAGGATAAATTTGATTAGATCCAATAGGTAGAGAATGAGATGAATGCTCTATTTGAAGCACAAGCAGTAGCTAAGAAGGAGATGTGCGAATTTTGACCTATGGTTTAGAAAAAATATATGCAGATGCATCAAGTAGATGCTACAATTTATTCTAAGTGGAACTCCCTGGTCGCATCCAATCCTAAAGGATGCATTACATATGTGACTCAATAGTTTGTAGCTGAAGCCTTACTCCTTTCTAGGAAGTGGAAGAAAAAATTGTGGGTTTTCAAGAAGTCAGGAAGCGAGCCTTAGAGTTGGTCGCAGAGTTAGGCCCTTCATTTGAAGAGTTAGAAAAGGAAAAAGCACAAGAAGAAGATGAAATCAAATCAGAGACGAAGGAAAAAGGAAAGAAACAAGAACTCCTAGAAGTTGCGAAAGAGCCAAGGACTTGACTCGAGGGCGAGTCAAGGATTGTGGTTGGAGCCTATTGGGCCCTTCGTTTTTGGTTATAAGTTGGACAAGAAGGAATATAGTCCCAATTTTGGTCAAAAACGGGTTGCGCATGCCACAAAGAAGCTGGACAGTGGAGCAAGCAAAGAAACAAAAAATGGTTGCGAAAAGGGACAACACAACACCGGTGAGGCAAAATAAGTTACAACAGAACAAGAACAAGAAACCATGCAGAGTCTAAAGCTAGAATATCCCACTCAACCTATATTTATGAGATGCATATGATTGTAAAGGGTTAGATGGCATAGCTAATGTAGAGTGGTAGATGGTATAGAGGACGTAGAAAGATTAAAGGTTCTATGATTGTAACTAGTACAGATTGTGGGGAAAAGGGTAGATAGATCTCTAAGGCATGAGTCCAGAGCCATAAGATTGTAACAAAGTATTTATTTGTATCTTTGAGCTTGTATATGAGAATATATTTTGATAATATATATGGAAGGACCTAAAATTTTAAAATATACTATTTCAATCTATGTTTATGATTATGAATCATCTCTTTATTTCACTTCTTTATGTTTGATAAGATCAATGCGTTGTCTCTATCTACAAGTGATTTCTAGTATGAGTGAGTTCAGATCTGTTCTGTGGTTAGTCTGTCTTTCACAAGGTTATGGTGAATCTTGAAGATTCTGGAAACCTACTTAAGTACTCTCCCTTCCCTTCCCTATCTTCTTATCTTGATTGCGCTTCAGGTGAGGATTCTTCTCTTCGAAGGAGATGAAAATGCCAATGCTCTAGACTACTTGGTGCCTTTTGTTGGTAACCTATGAAGGACCCTGGAATGATCAATTCAGCGCCAACAGAAGTCACCCTTGGAGATGAAATTAGGTTTTAATTAATGTCATTTATGTAAAGATTGGATTTTAAATGTAATTTGGCCGTGTTAGCCTTTTTATGACCTAATTTTAATTAAAGGTCATTGATACTATATAAATAGAGAGAAATATCTCATTTTTTCATCATAGAAAAGTCACCACTCAAGTGCATGGTCTGAAATACAACCCTCTTCTAGGGTTATTAGTTGAAATTTTCAGCGCACTTCTCTTGGAGGCTATAATTTGAAACTTGGATAATTTTTGGTGTAGTTACTTGGAATTTTAGGGTTTTGTGGCTTGATTATGATTGATGAAGTAAGTAAATAAGAAATTCTTCATTTCATTTGAATGGTTTATGTTAAAATTTGCTTTTTCATGTTAAAGATTATGAAATTTCTTGCTTGACAAACCCTAGAAGTAAAAGACTTAATTTTCTACTTATTTACTCTTCATTTGGTAGACTTTTCTAAAAAGATCTTGACTTAGTTGAACCTCTAGATCCCTAAATTCTAGCACTATAGTGGTCATTACCTAGTCAATTTTTTATTCTAATATATTTTAATAGTCTAAGGAAGGAAGATCTTTCTAGGGCCTAAAATTGCTTACACTCTAGCAAGTGTGTTCTTAGGGTTTGGATATTGAGGCCTCGAAAATCCAACACCTCTTTCATCCATCTCTTGTCCTTAGGAAAGTAAAATCATTGTGTCATTTCTTCCAAAAAGAAAACCATCATCTATAGACTCCATTACCCTATAAAGACACTAGTCCACTCACTATAGTGATTGATTGATCAAAAAACTCTCATGCTATCTTCTTTGAAGCATTTACTAACTTCTACTAACCTTAGACTAGACTAATAAATTGATTAACTTGTTGTTGTTGCAAAAGATTTCTACAATAATCTAACGGTAGAAAATTCATCTCAAAAATAAATTTAAAAGCTGATTAGACATTTCCAATTTTGATTATGACAAGTTGTTATCATTCTGTCAACTTAGAGCTATATTTTCTTGTTATTTTCAAGCATTCTTAAGGCATAAATGTTGTGGCTATTACAAAATATTCATTGCTTTTATAAATAATTACCTTACTACAGTTTTATATCAGCTTACTTATTTTCCATAGGTTTATGGTCTTATGAAGAACTAACATCATATGGTGCTTGGAAAGTGCACTCTTTTTCTATTTGTTATCTTGTTCTGTGTAGGTATTGTTGGATGACTGAGAGGAGGGGGGGTGAATAAGTTGTTACCATGCTTAAACAATTATGCTTCTTTTAAAATCTTTACAAGGCACTCAATGATGATCACAATAATGCAAGGAAATAAACAATGGCACATTCAGCATCAATCACATATATGAGAAACACAGAGACAAATATTTCCCAAGGAAACCCATATAGGCTAAAAACCTCTTTTTCTTTATATGATAAGTATTATTTACATTCTTTACATTATCATACATATGAGCACCAACTTATTGTGAGGATACAACCTCTATTTTTCAAGTTGCAACTTGTTGAGAGTACCAACTCTCTATTTTTCTCTACCACCCACTAGAAGGAAGCACCAACTCCCTGGTTTCTCTAGCACAAACTAGAAGGAAGCACCAACTCCTTGGTTTCTCTAGAACCAACTAGAAGGAAGCACCAAATCCCTGTGTTCAAGCACCCACTTGAACCTCTGAGGACACCAGTCCTCCCTAGCACCTCCCAACCACCCTGGATTATGAATATGAGATACTGAAATCTATTTCAGTGATATAGTGTTCAATAACAACTTACCAATCTCATCACTGTTCTGCAAGATTTTGCTACTCAAACTTCCTCACTATCTTCCAACATGCATCCACAACCCATTATGTTCTTCTTCTTTTTATGGTCTGTGCACCATGTCCATTTGTTGCACAATTCTTCTTCTATTCTATTCAACTTCTACACTCTGATCCTTCTTCATGCATGAATCACCTTCAACAACAACATCCACAACAACTCCAACAAAAACTCTAACAACAACCACAACCCCATCTCTTCTCTGTACCGTGTATTTATAGCTTCTGTGCACTTTGTGCATGCAATATTTTCCATTCCTCTGCATTCTCATATCGCACCAATATCCTCCACATCTCAAGTGCTCTTCCTGATCATCATTGCGACTCTTCAGCTTCTTTGGCAGTTCAACCCTTGTGTCTATCATCACTAGGTGTTATGCCAAGATTCCTTTTTCTCTTTGGCAGTTGAGACTCTTCATCTTCTCTGTTACAGTCGAGCGAGCTCATCCTTTCTGTTTCAGTTACGAGCTCCAACCCTCATCCAATTGTCAATTTCCTCCACGAATCTTCTTCATTCCACTGGAAGATTCCTTGTAACTCTTCAGCTCCTCTGGAAATCACACAGAAGTCTCTTCGCCTCCTCTAGTAGAAACCATCAATGGTTTCTAGCAGTTACATGGTGAGGATCAACATTAGCCCTCCGATCATGCTCATGTTTACCTCCATCTTTGGATAACTCTAATGGGTTCTTGCGTTATTTACCCATTTCGCACTTTCACAATTCGAAGATTCTGCGATGAGACATCTTGAGACTCCATGTCGCGATCTCTGAAACTCTGAAATGGAGTTTTTCTGCACTAGCTCCTTCCTTGATATGACCATGGCCATGACCAAGTGCTTGTTCATAACATTCTTTTCATGATTTCGCATTTCGCCTTTTCATTAATTCCATTGTGAAGTTTCTCGAATTTCCAAGTCGCGATCCCCGAAACGCCGAAAAGGAGCTTGTCTGCACGTACTCTTCTCTTCAGCTCTTCGATGGTGTGGCCATCGGCTGAGACCAAAAGCCTTAAATTATTTGGCAATTTCACATTTCAGCATTTCAAAACTCCTTTGGTTATGTTTCTTGCCTCTCCAAGTCACGATTCGTGAAACTTCGAAATGGAGTCAGATCAACGGTCCAAAATCTTGGTGTATTAACGGTCTAGATATTATCGTGCGTTCACATCTCGCGATTCCTGTGATGGAGGTTCTCATCACTCCAAGTCGTGATAGGCGAAGCTCCGAGATGGAGCTCAGATCAATGGTCCAGAACAAACCTTGATCTGATGCCTAAGATAGTTTCGCAATTTCGCATATCGCGAATTCGAGAGGTTAGGGAACCCCGTTCCTTTGACTTTCCAGTCAGTGACATGAAAATATTTTGCCACGTGTCCTATGATTCAATGGTCTAGATCTGAAATTGATTCAATGACTCAGATCATATCATGATTTCGACATTCTTGTTGCAAAGTGTTTCGACACTCCAACTTCCGGTATCCGAAACCCCGATAGCCAAAACTCCAAAATGGAGTTGGACCACCACTTCAATCTTGTACTTTAAAGAATGTGCAGGTTCTTCCTAATACAATGATGATTGGAACCTGTGCTCATATCTAACGCTAGAGATCTGTCCTCCATCTTTGCGCTCCTCCTGTCTGGATTCAGATCTGACGGTCATCGAGAATTCTGAATGGGATCGAATGATCAATGTCGCTTCTTTGCCCAAGATTACGCATCCTCCTTAGATGAATTTCTAAGTGTCAAAGGCCTTGACCTTTGATTCTCCCAAGATCCTGAGTACACTATCTCTCTTGAGCTTTGGCAATGAGTTAACCTCGTCCTTAGTGCACACCTACACACTGTGTGCGACTCTCCGCTAATCCTCCTTAGCTTATGTTTTCCTGTTTTTCCATCAATGCACACTCTTTTCTTTCCATCAATGAAAAGCACACATTGTCTATAAAACATGCCAACAATCTCCCCCTTTGGCACTGATGGCAACAACGACACCCCTGTTCTTTTCTCCCCCTTTGACATCAATGCCAAAGAAAACACGCTCCCCCTGAGCCGTTGCATTAATTTTAGGAGGTATCAGATATGTCACCAATACAAGACTCCCCCTAATAGGATGGACTCTCTTATATGTGAGACGAGATGACACCCATCTTCTGTCTGAGATATTCAAATGGTGTCTTTTCTAGGGGTTTAGTAAAGATGTCTGCAATTTGTTCTGTAGTGGGAATGTAATGGACCTGAACAATCTGATTGGTGACCTGCTCTCTTAGAAAATGATATTTTATGGGAATATGCTTGGTCTTGGAGTGGAAGACAAGATTTGTAGACACATTGATGGCACTAGTGTTATCACAATGAATTGGGATCGGTGCAGTGTACTTTACCTCCAAGTCTACAAGTGTTTGAATCATCCATAATACCTGAGTGCAACAGGTGGCAGTAGCAATGAACTCTGCCTTTGTGGTTGATAAAGAAATGGAACCTTTCTTTTTACTAAGCCAGGCTACTAAGGAGTCACCCAGGAAGAATTCTCCTCCACTGGTGCTTTTTATCTCATCATCACAATTTGCCCAATCTACACTTGAATAAGCAGTCAACTAAAGATTTTGATTTATGGGATACCACAGACCATAAGTCATTGTTTCTTTCAAATACCTGAATATCCTTTTGACATCTTGCAAATGACTTTGTTTAGGTGTAGCCTGATATCTTCCTACCATTCCTACAACATGCATTATGTCTGGGCGAGATGTTGTGATGTACATCAGGCTTCCTATCATTGATCGACATGACCTTTGATCAACATCAGGTGGATCGTCATCCTTGCTTAATTTACATCCATTTACCATAGGTGTACCCATAGGTTTATAATCTTCCATTTGAAACCTTTTCAGCATTTCTCTTAGATATTTTTATTGAGAAATGAACATCCCTTCGGATCTCTGAGTAATTTGCAGACCAAGAAAAAATGACAGTTCTCCTATCATAGACATTTCAAAACCAGACTCCATGGCAAAAGCAAACCATTGTACCAATGAATCCTTATTACATCCAAAGATGATGTCATCTACATAGACCAATACGATGAGCAAATCATTATCCTCTGTTTTAATATACAGATTGTTGTCAGTTGTTCCTCTCTTGAACCCTTTGTCTTTGATATACGTATCCAGTCTATGATACTAGGCTCGAGGGGCTTGTTTTAAACCATATAAAGATTTCTTCATCTTTCATACTAAATCAAGGTTATCAGACAGTTTGAAACCCTCTGGTTGTTCCATATAGACTTCTTCATTTAAATCTCCATTTAGAAAGGTTGACTTGACATCCATTTGGTAGACTTTAAACCTTTTATGACAAGCATAGGCAAGAAACATTCTGATAGCTTCTAATCTTTCTACGGGTGTAAATGTTTCATCAAAATCCAGTCCTTCTATCTGAGTATAGCCTTTTCAGGATAACCTTGCTTTGTTCCTGATAACTTTTCCTTTCTCATTCAACTTATTCTTAGAGATCCATTTAGAGCCAATGACGTTTTTAGCTTTAGGTCTTTGAACCATCTCCCACGTATTGTTTTTCTCAATCTGATAAAGTTCTTCATTCATTTCTTTAACCCAGTGGTCATATTTGCTAGCTTCATTAAAATTCTTGGGTTCCATCATGGATATGAAGGCTATATGAGATTGTTTGGTGTTTTTTATTAGCTTTCTCTTGGTTTGTACACCTTTATCTTTTTCTCCAATTATCTGACTTGCAGGATGATTCTGGAAGAGGAATTTGTAGTTGACTGTTGATTTGAGTCTATCTAAGTGTCTAATTCTTCATCTGATTTAGAGTCTTCATTTTATGATTCTTGGACATGTTCATCTTCAGCTTTAGTTGTGTCTTATGTAGAAGACTCATTACTGTACACCTTTCTTGATGGGATTTCTTCATCAATTTTTACATCAATACAATCAACCATTTTATGCAGCTTCTTATTATAGCATCTATATCCTTTAATGTTTGTAGCATACCCTAAGAAGATACCTTCATCATCCCTTTCATCATATTTACCAAGGTTCTCATCATTATTCTTTATGTAGCATTTACTCCCAAAGACTCTGAAGTGTTTGATTGAGGCAGGTCTTCCAAACCATAATTCATAAGGTGTCTTGTCACTTTGTGGTATGAGGTGGGATTTGTTAAGCACATGGACTACTGTGTGTATTACTTCTACCCAGTAGGTTTGACCAATGTTCTTCTCATTCATCATTGACCTGGCCATTTCCTGCACTGTTCTGTTTTGCCTCTCAACAACTCCATTTTGTTGTGGAGTTCCTGGGATTGTGTATTCTCTCTTGATCCCATGTTCATCGCATAATTCCTTGAAGTCTCTTGAAATAAACTCTCCTCCTCGATCTGATCTTACTTCCTTTAACCTCTTTCCTGTTTGAGTCTCTGTTAAAGCCTTAAATATTTTAAACTTCTCAAATGCTTCAGTTTTTTCTTTAAGAAAGGCAACCCAAGTAAGTCTGGAGTAATCATCGATAATCAACATGAAGTAGTTTTCTTTCCCTATGCCTTCCTGTCTTGATGGTCCACATAAATCCATATGAACTAGTTGGAGTGGTTTCTCTATTGAAGTAAAGCTCTTGGACTTAAACTGTGTCCTGTTTTGCTTCCCTACTTGACAGGGTTTACAAATTAAATCTTGGGGCTTTGATATTCTCGGAATATCTTTTACTACCTCGAGGTTTTTGAGTTTGATTAAGTGGTCAAAGTTTAGATTTCCAAGTCTCCTATGCCACAACCATCTTTCATCATGTTTTCTTAGATGACATTCTTCTCTATTTTCTTTCAGCACATATACATTATTTTCTATCCTTATGCCTTTGGCCACCACTTGTCCCGAGTTTACAGACTTTATCTTGCATTCCTTGGATGTGAACACCACTTCGCATCCTCTGTCACACATTTGACTTACACTAAGCAGATTATGTTTCAGCCCCTCCACAAGTAGAACATATTGGGCTTTTCCTTTTCCATTACTTAAGCTCACCATCCCTTTGCCCTTTATTTTCCATGGAGAATCATTTCCAAAGGTTACGTTTCCTAATTTGCTTTCACTTAGAGATAGAAACTTGCCTTTGTCTCCCCTCATGTGTTTGGAGCATCCACTGTCTATACACCATGGGTTCATTTTTCTTTGAGCGGACAACACTAATCCACACTTGTCACTTTCCTTCTTCTTCCAAAACTTGACATTTTCAGCAAGAGATTTTGAATCTGGTTCATATTCCCTTAAATGGAAGTCAATAGATTTGTGTCCATAGTTATGACAGATGTAGAATTCAATCTCATTATTCAACATGTCAAACTTATTGGTGCAACATTGTCTACTCATTGATTGTTGATTATTTCTTGACCTCTTTAGTTGCATATCCCTAGACTTAATTTGGCAATTGGCAATCAGTAAAGGTTTGTTACTTGGTTGCATCATTCTTTGTTGTGGCAAGTATTTATTCCTTTGAAATATTAATTGCTCATGTCTAAGTCTTAAGGAGCAATTTACAACTTTGTGACCAAAATTAACACAGTAGAAACAATAGCCATGGAAAAATTCTTTGTACCTGGAAAATGGTTGTCTTCTTTGAGAAAATTGATTTCTTCTAGGCTGATGATGTCGTTCAGCAGTGAACACATTACTTCTTTGTTCTATAGATTCAGATCTGACATCTTTTACCTTGACCTGCACGGTTGATTGTCTTCCTTTGTTTTAGTAGGATTGTTATTGTCATTGGTTGTACTTTTGACAAACTCGATGGGTTCTTCATTTCCTAGCTTACCACTGCTTGATCCCTCTTCATACCCCAAGCCAGTTTTCAACTTTAGATTCCTTTGTTGATTCAGAATGGTGGTCAATCCTTCGGAGGCTTTGATACTTGATAGATTCTAATTATACAAGGCTTGAAACTTCTCCATTTCTTTCCTTGTTTTCACTACTTCTTGTTCTAATGCTTCACATCTTGCCTTTTTTTCTGATAGCTACTGTTTCAGAATCTTTTCGATTTTCTTTACCTCTTCCAATTCTACTTTTAGTAGGACAAGGTATTCATCAGGTTCTTTAATATCTTTCTCGAACTGTATCAACAATTGTCTTTGCTTTCTGTTCTTGATTCTTAGTCTGTCAATCTCTTCCAGTGCATTGATCAGTTCTCCTTCCATGTCAACTACAGCTTCTTCTTCATCACTCCCTATGCTTTTATTATCATAATCCTCTTTGGCCATAAGTATGAAGTCATTTAGTTTATCTTCAATAGAGGATTCATTTTCTTCATCATCTGAAGGATCATCATCATTGTTTACACATAGAATTTTCTTCTTTCTAGGAGAGATCTCAAGATTTTATGAACTAAAGAAGGTTCCTCAATTTTTTCACCAAGTTCTTTCATTGCATTTACCATTTCTTCTACTCTCAGAAAGTATTTTCCAAAAGTTTTATCTTCCTTCATCTTCAGCTATTCAAACTGTATTCTATAGGTTTGAAGCTTGGTGTCCTTTACCTTCTCATTACCTTCATAATAGCTAATGAGTTTGTCCCACATTTCTTTGGCAGTTCCTAGGTGCATAACTTTTACGAATTATGCTTCTGCAAGGCCACTCAAGATAACATTCATAGCCTTAGCATTGAAGCTAAATTCTAATTTGTCATCCCTATTAGCTAGCATAGCTGGCTTTGCATAACCAATATCTACCACATCCCAGACATCTGCACCTAACGACATTATGTAGGTTCTCATTCTAACTTTCCAAAAGGCAAAGTTTGTTCCATTGAACATAGGGGCCTTATTGGTTGAATTTCCTTCATGGCTTGACATGTTTAAGCTCTAGGATCTACCCTTAGATAAAAGGGGTTGGCTCTGATACCAATTGTTGGACAACTGAGAGGGAGGGGTGAATCATTTGTTACCGTGCTTAAACAATTATGCTTCTTTTAAAATCTTTACAAGGCACTCAATGATGATCACAATAATGCAGGGAAATAAACAATGGCACATTTAGCCTCAGTCACATATATGAGAAACAAAGAGACAAATACCATGCCATACCATACCATACCTCAGTCACTTTCATACCATAACAT
>CBVK0100352321.1:0-21197 GCA_900067695.1 Picea abies
TGTGAGAATTTATTCATGTAAGCAATTTTTGTCAATCTCTCGAATTAGCTCCAGAAGTAGACGGGATTGGTTCCCCAAGACATTCACAAGAAGGATGGCAGCACTGTTAGAGGTCACCATCCTTCTCCATATTTGTAACTTTCCGATTCTGGCTTGCCAGAATGCCAACTAATGAAACATATCCGTTCTTGTTAAAAAAAAAAAATATCCATGGCACCAGTAAATCATCGATTAGGTTCAATGTGCGAAGAAGTCAATCAATAATTTCAATCACAAATTTTCATTAACATCCAAGATGCGCGTTTAATCCAAGTACTGAATTGGACATAAATCAACATCATTACAATGAGCGCAGTTAAACTAAGAACTTACGAGTTCCTGCATCCACATAGTTATGTTGCACGTGAGTAATTAAAAGCATAATCAATTGATTTTTTATGGCACAAATAGTAAACTAAACCCACCATCATCCATGCATCGCATTTAAACAAGGCGCAAGGTAATTACCAATTTATAATCCAAGGCGTAAGAGAATCATTATGTTTATTCCATAGCGCTAGAGGAAGCGAATTCAAATCCAATCATACTATCACCTAAATAACATTATTAAATGGCGCACAATAAATATAGGTACTTTGTTAATCATACTCCACATTAAATTAAGGAGCGCCAACAACATTATTCTTAATCTCAACAAATTAATGGCGAAAGGTGTATATTCAATTACTTTTTGTGCCACCAATTAGCTACAAAGATCATCCATACTTTATATATTTAAGCGTGTGAGATTCTATCATGTAGAACAACATCCCTTCATTACTTTCCCAAGCGCAAAATCTAAGATCAACAAAAATCATTCAAACTTATATAATTAAGCGCGAGAGACATCTATCATCTAAAATAACAATTCTTACCTTACACTTTCATTTGTGTAGGAGTAAATGTTGCTAATAAGGTATAAGCCAATGATAATAATTTACCTAACTCAATCTTCCTTGAAGGGGGGTTTCCCTTTTTCATTAACTTCAACTATTAATAATAAGTATTTATTATTAGTAGCCAACTCCACCGAACATTTTAGGATCCACAGAAGGATTAAACTTGATGCATATTAGACTGGTTCTATAATAAATCTAAATCTTGCTAATCCTATGTCCCCTTTATTTTCCATCAATGATGAGGATTAATCCTTGCAAAATTTCTAAGAGGTTCAACATTCACAAGCAGGGTTAAATATGGTAATTATTTATTTAAAAAAAAATTCTATAAGAGGAACCTAGATATCTCCATGGTTGTGAAGTTTAGAACTGGTAGGATTTGTCGGGGTGGTAAAAATTAAAGTTTCGCAGTAAAATTTAAAAGATTCCATCTTCTACAGGTAAATTCTTCACGTACTTACGCTACAAGAACATCCACTTAGCATAAAAAGATAACATGCCATTAGATTAATAGAAAAAGGGTGGTAGGATACGATTCCTAGGATAAAGAAAAAGGCTCCCTTATAATGGAGACTGCTCTTGGAATCTCAGCTGAAGGACAAGTTTAATAAAAATGGTTTTGGCACCAAGGATGGTGCTACCATCCCACTAATCTAATCAAAAAGGGTTTTGGCACCAAGGATGGATCTACCATCCCACTAATCTAATCAACCAAGGGAAGAGGAGGGAGGAGTTTCTCTGGGCAACCACCATCTCGCTTGTCCGGAGAATTCCAAGGTAAAGTCCCATGCGTCACATTAAATGCCCAAACTGAGAAATTAATCTGTTGTCAGAAGGCGTCGGGAGTAAATCTCTGAGCTCATGCAGACTAGAAACAAAACTAGCAATAGATGAATCAACAACACGCCAAGGGTATCTCACCGCTATAGGTGAGGGCACATCCTCTACGAAATAAAGGATTATGAAACATTCTGAAGGGAAGGAATATGGAACGTTCTGGCCTTTAAGGAAGACACACAGGTGATAGGGAAACATTCTGAGCCTTCATAAAATGCAGAGGTGAGATAACACTTTGGGCATTAGAGAAATACACACAGGAGATTAGGGAACCAAAACGTTTAATGTTTTTCTGGGATAAACCCCCAATTGTGGACTGGGTATCACAACATCAAGCATAAAATATTAAAGAGGTAAATCTCTCGACGCTCAACACTAGGTGATGGGAGGAGACTACACGGATCATGAGTTACTCAGCTCAATCAACATGATTTAATGGGTACTCACAAAATGTTTTGTAGTGACCCAAGCATGAGCTCCCACACCAGTTAAATTGCCCGGCTTGACCCAAAACGTGTTTTGGAAGCTATAAGAATCTCGACAAGGCCACACGAGGCTCTTCCTCTCTCTCAAATGCAAATTCTAAAATTTATTTATTTAACCAGAAATGTTTATCTTATACAAAACTATGTGGTCGCCACCTGATTGGTTGGAAGGATGTTTCAATGTAAGGATAAATTTAGAAAGAAATGCTAAGCAACCAATGGTAGCTCTCAAGAAGGAATTCACGTTCTACTTGTGTCCAACAACAATAATCAATCGACAAACAACTTAATACATAGGTGGTCGCCCAGGGATGCCATCCCTAATTTTCACACAACCTCAAATGTAATTACCTTTTAACATAAAGCTGTGATATTTATCTATCTACTTCATGAGTCAATCCATTAGAATATCACAACAGAAATTCATTCGGTAGAGTAGTCGGTAAAGGAAGAATTAAAGTTTGCAAAGTTCCATTTCAATAAAAATAGGGTAGGAAAAATTATTATTTCACGTCACCAAATGGTCCAAAATAAGATCAAAAATACAATGAGGATTAACTTAGGTAGCGATAAACCCCTAATATTGACAGTCACTTAGTTTCTTTGTACATAGCAGCAAGGGGAGATTTAAATCAAATGCAACAGTAGCCCCATCTTCTTACCCATGATCTTATATAATTACGAAGATATTTAATCCTACCACCAACCAAGATTATCTTCATTACAAGCGTACACATTTAAAATAATTTAACTATATTCAATAAATAACTAGCAATTACATACCATAGACGATGACTGGAAGTTGAAGAGGTTCACCCATGCTTGTGCTTCGTCCAACTCTTTCTTGCTAACCATTGAGACCTCACCGGTACCTCCTAGCCAACGCTAGGGGTACTCTTCTCTGCCTTGAGCCCACTGACCCGCAAAGGGTCCATTCACACAAACTAGAGAAAGCTATCTCCCACAATAAAAATCAAACAAGAAAAATATTGGCAGCATAACCTTACGCCTACCAGCCATGATGCATTACCCTTCTCTTCCATTTCTTTTATAGATTTCTCTTAGTGACTAGTTACCAAAATTCACATTAAATTATTTTTGTTAAATTTTTATTATGAATATTCCCCCCCGTACACTTGTCACCTGATCCCTTAGTTGCATCAGAAATTTATTTAATTAATTTGATTAAATTGCCAATTTCCATCACCCACCTAAAAGCATTCCTAAAAATGCTCCTCGATGCCCCTTTATTCCCTAACATTCCCTTAATGACTGATGTCTTTCTTAAATCTTAGTTAAGTTCATTTTAGGAAATTTCTCTATACTATATTCCTTCTATGTTCCACATTCCTTTTGCAATTAATTTCCCCTTTTGTCTAAGTTCAAATTTAGCAAGATTTGCACATAAACAACAATTAATCCTTTAAATAATTTAATCCTCCATTTAATTCTAAATTTGATTTCCCCCCCTTTTAATTCTAATTTGATTTTTCCCCCTATTATTAATTGCTTTATTAAATTTTTTTCCTCATATCCTACTTGGACCTAGGCTTTAATTTCAACTAGGCTTAGCAAATTTTTAAGGGAAAAGTTATAATTAATATACTTTATTGATGCATAATTATTTTAAAGCTAACCATGTAAAGGTAAGATATTGTTTTCTAGGTACCTAGGTTCATTGACTCACCAATGTTAAACTGCAACATTCCCTTCAATATTCACTATGTTCTCCAAGGGTGCCACTCACCTTCATTCAAGTTTCATGTATGCGACGTGCCCTTCAAGACACACTACGTGCCTTCCGATCTCACTTAATATACTTTATTGATGCATAATTATTTTAAAGCTAACCATGTAAAGGTAAGATATTGTTTTCTAGGTACCTAGGTTCATTGACTCACCAATGTTAAACTGCAACATTCCCTTCAATATTCACTATGTTCTCCAAGGGTGCCACTCACCTTCATTCAAGTTTCATGTATGCGACGTGCCCTTCAAGACACACTACGTGCTCCAAGGGTGCCACTCGCCTTTTGACTGATTTTGGTAGACGTCCGCCCTTGGAGTCAATACTTCACCGGGTGACCTTGTGGGAGACTAAGGGCCTCTAAGTAATAAGGACCCTACCTTATTGTGCACCCCTTAGAATCATCGTGAGCGACTGTCATAGTCTTCCCTCATGACATTGTAGATCTCTCGAACTAGGTAATCGTTAACCTACAGTTCGAGCCACGACGGGAATGCTAGTAAGTTGTGGTAGGGATACTGACACACCTGTCCCTCAATATATCTGGTTGTCATGCGTGACCTCTTTACTCCAAATGTGAGTCTGGTTAGCAAGTTATCGTCAGCCTGCATCCATCAATGAAACATGTCAGCGATCCAAAATCAACATCATAATATACCAATCATATGTCACATATGTAATAACAAAAATGCTCAAACCATAAACATTCCACTCCCTGATTCGATCCGGAGTCCAAGGAGGTCCATCGATGCCATTGACATCCTCAATCAGTCCAAAGTCCTACACACTCAGGAGAAACCAGTCAATAACGCCTTTATATACAATATAATCAAATAACATATCATCATATCCACAACATCATCATAATCCATAAGCGAAACACTCAATCATATAATGAACCGGATCACTTGCACGCAAGTGTCCTCAAAGAATAAGTCGCATCAGGCGTGCATAAGAGCAGGATGTTACATACACCCCCTCTTGTTTTATACTTCGTCCCAAATTTTCACAGTATACAAGTAAAGAAATGAAGTATCTGACAATATCTAATGTCTAGCTATAAAAAAAAAATGGAAACTACGGATGCATATCATATGCGTCCTCCTAGGTAGTTGAGTGTGTACTATAATTGTCCTCCTGGACCTTGACTTGATCGACAGTTAGACACCATAGCCGTCAAATGCGATGGTCCAAAAATGGGATTGGCTCCTCTGTGAGCACACCATCGCCAAACATCTGCCAAGAACTCAATCAATCTCATGCGTAGGATTACTGACCTAAATTCTCACATAGATATATGATAAAAATTGTGCAACGCCTCAAAGAATGAGGAATGGCTAGCCATTAGGCCCTTCATAATTATGGTCGACGTGATGCGCATCAACAAACCCTTCTATTGATCTTGCGCTTCTTCCATCCCATTTCGTATCGTTTGCAATTGTTCTTTCAATTATTGGATCACTTATGTTCCTACCAGGACCCCATCCTCGAGTCGATCCCAACTCAAAGGCATCTAACATGGTCACCCATAAAGCAACTCACGTGGTTCCATCTTAATGGCGCTTTGATAGCTGTTGTTGTAAGCCAACTCTACCAGTGGCAAGAACTATTCCCAACGTCTCTGTCGGTGCAACACATGCATACGCAACACAACCTTTCAAGTTAGGTTCGTTTGTTCTATCTACCCATCTGCCTCTGGGTGATACATGGTACTAAAGTTTAGTGGGGTTCCTAAGGCCTCTTAGAATCGAGTCCAAAATCATCCTATAACATCGATCCTCGATCAGATAAGATTCTTTAGTACGTCTGACAGTCTCAATATCTTGTTGATATAAACTCTTGCTACACCAGTTGCATGATGCATCGTACGCCTAGGGTCAAAATGTGAACTCTTCATCAGAGTGTCAACAATCAAGAAAATCGATTCATGCCTCCTTACCATTGGTGGAAATTTCCCCAAAGAATTCCATCGAAATGACCTCTCATTTCGAATCTAGAATAGTAGGTGGTCGTAGCAATCCTGTCAGATGTCTATGTTCAGTCTTCACCTGTCGACCTTCTAGACATATCTCCACGCAGTTGACGATGTCCAATTGTATCCCTTCCAAAAGAATAAGGGCTTAAGGTCTGTCCTCATATTCATGATTCCTAGATGAGCAATGTACATTTCTCTATGAGCTTTACATACGATCAAAGCTTCTCAATTATTCGTTGGGATGTAAGTAAATCCAGTCATTATATCTCAAAGATCCATCATTGTCCACAGTACATCCATCAATTTTGTTACCAACATGATGTCTCGCCTGAACAATTACTTACCCTCTTATACAGTCAGCATCGCACTGTAGTTAGAATCTTTTCACGTAGATTCATTTGAAGAGGTATCACTGAAAATACACATGGTCTCCAACTCAACGCATCTACCACTCTTTTCATTGTTCCTTTTAAGTAGGAAATCTCAAATCATAATCTATCAACAGTTTTGACCAATGCATTTTCCGTGCGTTCAAGTCATTTTGCATAAAAAGGTGTTGTAAACCACAGTGGCCCATTTTTAGTTTGAATTTTTGTCCAATCAAGTAGTGTCTCTACATTATCAGGGCATGCACGATGACTAACAACTCCAAATCATGTGTCACGTAGTTCTCCTCATGCTTTCTTAACTTCCTTGAGATGTAAGTGATCACTCGACCATCTTGCATCAAGACTCCGTCTAAGCATTCCTTGGATGCATCGGTGCATACCAAGAATCCCTCACCCATGCCAAGGAATTTTAGTATTGGCGTTGTCGTTAATAGCTCCTTTGAGTCTTCGAAATGCTTCTGCGCATTTCTCGGTCCATACAAACTTCTTGTTCTTCTTCTGCAATTCTGTAATAAGATTTGCTATTTTCGAGGAACCCTCGACGAACCGTCGATAATATCCCACTAAACCCATGAAGCTACGCACTTCTGGGACATTCGTTGACACAGACCACTCCATAATAGCCTCTACCTTCACTGGATCCACAACGATACCTTCGTCGAAGATAACATGCCCTAAGCAATGACTCCTCGATAGCATTGTGACTGCTTCTCGTATTTTTTTCTCTTGCAACACTGTAGTACCAAGCGTAAAAGTTCATCCTGATCTTCCGTCATCCGAGAATATCAAAATGTCATCAAGGAATACTCGACAGTATTCAAGCAGAGTCTCCATGACCCATCCTTCTTCCGAATGACTTCAACAGGAGCACCCCAAGGAGATACACTTAGACGTATAAGTCCTAGGTCCAACAACTCCTTTAGTTTCACTTTCAACTCTTGTAACTCAGGGGTCGACATATGATAAGGATTTCTTGCCAAAGGTTCAATTCTAGGTTTTTAGGTCGATGGTAAATTCCATATTGGCTTTAGGTGACACACCTGGTAATTCTTTTGTGAATCATGTCTGCAAACTCTCGTACTACCGGAAGGTCTTCTAATCCTTCTGCCACACCCTTAACATTCAACGTTATGTATGCATATAAATTTCATCCTTGAGCGTGCTCTTCTGTAGCTGTAGGGAAGAAATGAACCTCAGGGATACCCCCGTTTTCTTCCTAGAATCACACTTCTCTTCCCTCATTGTCAGCCCAACTCAACCGCTTCATATTACCATTGAGTATCGCATCATGTGATTCCCACCATTCCATACTGATCATGTCATCATAAGATCTTAAGATCGTGACATAGGTCGGACTCTGTTACACTATCCCCAAGTTAAAACGATAGTTAATATCCCTTCCTCCAACCATCTGGTTGGTACCCAATGCCACATCGGCGAATCTAAACTCATCCTGTTGAATTCCCTTACCTAAATCCCTTCAACGCGGTGCTAGAAATGTAGCAATGGGGTATAACAAATACTAAAAGTTTGTTTGGTGATGGAACCTGACACCTCGAGCACAATGGACTAGTGCTTGAACTAGCGGTTATTTACCGCGATCATGAATCCTATGGGCCTTTCCCATCTCCGCCACGATAGTGTGTCCTGTTGACTCGGCCGCTCTGGCCCTTTCAACCGGACAGTCTTGTTGGTAAGGTGACTCTCCACATGTCTATCACCCACCTATGGTCTAGTACTCCTGGCCTTGAAATAGAAGTTGTTGGCCCACCAACCTAAGATCTTGGTTTATTATGATGACAAGCCTAAATGATGGTTGCTAGCGGTGTTGTCGTGGATGCGGTGGTCCCTTGTAAGGGAGCCCTCTGTTGAGGAACCTATTTTTAAGGTGTTGTGAACAAGGGTCCTATAGATGTATCTTGATACCAAGAGGTCTAGTTTGGATGACGTCTGATGTTGATGTGCACCAGATGTTGTCAGTCCATACGGTCTTGTAGGAGTCTTTCCTAGACTCCCACAGTCAAATATTTCTTATCTAAGAGGCTTATTGGACTGCATCGTGCAACGTCTGAAGAATTTAGATCCTCACCTTCGCAAGAAAGATGGATTTAAGGTCGGTCATGAACTTTCTGATCTCTAGCTTCTTCATGTTCAAATGTGGGGCATACCAAAGTAGCTCCATAAATCTGGTCTCAGAATCTGGCACCAACCCTGTCGTAAGGCATTGAACTCATCAAGTTGGAATCAAAGAATTCCTGTGAAAAATACTTCTCCCGAAACCATTCCCCTAACATGGCTTCGATGACCATGTTTAGCTGAGGTAGGAGCCTCTTCCTCCATAGAATATTGCTCCTCTTTAGTTGAAGACTGCCTATGCATACCTTCGTGTTGGAGGTCATAACCGCGAAGCGCGAAGCACATCACCTTGATTTCTAGCCATGCCTCGGCAGCTGAGCTGTCTATGGCACTTGTGAAATCGAGAACTTCATATTCTAGAGTTTTCCGTGAATGCAACCAGTAGTGGCTAGGGCACGTTGTGGACCCTCATGGGTACAGACAGCCTAGCCTTATCTCATTACAGACGGTTAGTCAAGGCCTCTGATATTTCCCTGGAAAGATCCTATCAGACCGAATGCATCTCATGCGTCATTCCGCTCATGCTCAATACCTTTTCTTCTCCTTGGGGTTGGACCCCTTTGGCATGAGTGCTAATGGAGGCGTCACGACTCCTCCTCTGGAACCACATCGTGAATCTCTATGATGTCCTCTAAACGTGATTACTAAAAGGATAGGTTAATAATTCAATTAGCATTGAGTATAAATCAAAGGCTTAATTCAGTGGAATGTGTGGCTATCCACAGTCTCAAGGTTGAACCCACTCTGATACCATATGTAACGGCCCTATCGTTACGGCAACAAGTGACGTACAATAGGTCAATTTTTTTTTTCTCTTTTAGTGTTGCGTTAGGAAATTAAAACATCATAAAAAGAGTGACACCGTCGACCCATCAATCACATGTGTTTATATTCAATTAATCGTTGTGCGTGAGAGTAAAAATTCCAGAACATTCACAAGCAAACTTAAATGAAGCGTGAGATAAAACTAGTTACTAATCAGTCATGCACAACATAAATTAAGGAATAGTAAAGTCAACCCAATCCGACAATTATTCCAAGGCACGCGAGAAATTTGACACCTAACCATCAAACGTTGCAATAATTTTCCAATGCGTGCAAGAAGAGTAAGATCTAAACATTATACAATACATTATTCAAGCATGCATTTAATCTTATTCACTAAATTAAAACATTCACCATCATTAACAAATGCGCACAAATATCCGAATAATAATCACAGTAATATCCATGGTGCCAATAAATTGTCGATTAGGTTCAATGTGCGAAGAAGTCAATCAATAATTTCAATAAAAAAATTTCATTAACATCCAAGGTGCGTGTTTAATCCAAGTATTGAATTGGACATAAATCAACATCATTACAATGAGCACAATTAATCTAAGCACTTAAGAGTTCTTGCATCCACATAGTTGTGTTGCACGCGAGTAATCAAAAGCGTAATCAATTGATTTTTATGGCGCAAATAGTAAACTAAACTCACCATCATCCATGCATCACATTTAAACAAGGCGCAAGGTAATTACCAATTTATAATCCAAGGAGTAAGTGAATCATTATGTTTATTCCATGGTGCTAGAGGAAGTGAATTCAAATCCAATCATATTGTCACCTAAATAACATTATTAAATGGCGCACAAGAAATCTAGGTACTTTGTTAATCATACTCCACATTAAATTAAGGCGCTCTAGCAACTTTATCTTAATCTCAACAAATTGATGGTGGAAGGTATATATTCAATTACTTTTTGCACCGCCAACTAGCTACAAAAATCATCTATACTTTATATATTTAAGTGCGAGAGATTCTATCATGTAGAACAACATCCCTTCATTACTTTCCCAAGCGCAAAATCTAAGATCCACAAAAATCATTCAACCTTATATAATTAAGCATGTGAGACATCTATCGTCTAAAATAACAATCCTTACCTTGCACTTTCATTTGTGCAGGAGTAAATGCTGCTAATAATGTATAAGCCAATGATAATAATTTACCCAACTCAATCTTCCTTGAAGGGGGGTTTCCCTTTTTCATTAACTTCAACTATTAATAAAAAGTATTTATTATTATTAGCCAACTCCACCGAGAATACAATGACATTTTAGGATCCACATAAGGATTAAAATTGATGCATATAAGTAGATTGGTTCTGTAATAGATATAAATCTTGCTAATCTCGCATCCCCTTTAGTTACCATCAATGATGAGGATTAATACTTGCAAAATTTCTAAGAGGTTCAACATTTACAAGCAGGGTTAACTATGGTAATTATTTATTTAAATTTTTTTATGTAAGAGGAACCTAGATATCTCCTTGGTTGTGAATTTAGAATTAGCAGGATTTTTCGAGGTGGTAAAAATTAAAGTTTCGCAGTAAAATTTAAAGTTGTCATCTTCTATAGGTACAGGCTTCATGTACTTACACTACAAGCACATCCTCTTAGCATAAAAAGATAACACACCATTAGATTAATAGAAAAAGGGTGGTAGGATACGATTCCTAGGATAAAGAAAAGGGCTCCCTTGAAATGGAGACTGCTCCTAGAATCTGAACAGAAGAACAAGTTTAATAAAAAGGGTTTTGGCACTAAGGATGGATCTACCATCCCACTAATCTAATCGACTAAGGGCAGAGGAGGGAGGAGTTTCTCTGGGAAACCACCATCTCGCTTGTCCGAAGAACGCCAAGGTAAAGTTTCATGTGTCACACTAAATGCCAAAATTGAGCAATTAATCCGTTGTCAGAAGGTGGTGGGAGTAAAGCTCGGAGCTCATGCAGACTAGAAAAAAAACGGGAAAGATATGAATCCGCAACAATATGCCAAGGGTATCTCACCGCTACAGGTGAGGGCACATCCTCTGGCCAATAAAGGATTTTGAAACATTCTGAAGGGAAGGAATCTGGAACATTCTATTCTTTAAGGAAGAAGCACATGTGACAGGGAAATATTCTTAGCCCTCAGAAAACATAGAGGTGAGATAACGCTTACGCAGAGGTCAAATAATGATCTGGGCATTAGAGAAATACACATAGGAAATTAGGGAACAAAAACATTTAATATTTTTCTAGGATAAACCCCCAATTGTGGACTGGGTATCACAACGTCGAGTGTAAAATATTTCGAAGAGGTAAAGCTCTCGACGCTCAACTCTAGGCGATGGGAGGAGACTCCATGTATCACAAGTTACTCAACTCAATCCACACAATTTAATTGGTACTCACAAATTGTTTTGCAGAGACCCAAGCGTGAACTCCCGCACCAGTTAGCATGCCCAGATTGACTTAAAAGGGGTTTTGGAATCTACAATCATCCCGGCAAGGCCACATGAGGCTCTTCCTCTCTCTCAAATGAAAATTTTGAGGTTGTTCGCCTAGCCATAATTTCCCGATGATCGGGGCTGGAGTGATGCCTCGTCCACACAAAAGGCAACCCTCAACACTGTACTCATTTTGCAAGGAACGCTCAAAGGGGGGGAGGATTTATTTAACCAAATTTTTTTATCTTATACAAAACTATCTGGTTGCCACCTAATTGGTTGGAATGAGGTTTCCAAGTCGAGATAAATTTAAAAAGAAATGCTAAGAAACCAGTGGTAGCTCTAAAGAAGGAAGTCACACTCTGCGCATGTCCAAAAACAATACTCAGTCGACAAACAACTTAATACACAAGTGTTTTCCTAGGGACGCCATCCCTAATTTTCACACAACCTCAAATGTAATTACCTTTTAACATAAAGCTGTGATTTTTATCTATCTACTTCATGAGTCAATACATTAGAATATCACAACATAAATTCATTTGGTAGAGTAGTCAATAAAGGAAGCATTGAAGTTTGCAGAGTTCCATTTCAATGAAAATAGGGGAGCCAACAAAGATTATTTCAGGTAACCAGATGGTCCAGAATTAGATCAAAAATACAATGAGGATTAACTTAGGGAGCGATAAACCCCTAATATTGACAGTCACTTAGTTTCTTTGTACATAGCAACAAGGGGATATTTAAATGAAATGAAACAGTACCCCCATCTTCTTACCCATGATCTTATATAATTACACAGAGATTTAAGCCTACAACCAATCAAGATCAACTTCATTACAAGCGTACAAATTTACAATAATTTAACTATATTCAATAAATAACTAGAAATTACATACCATAGCCGATGACTGGAAGTCGAAGAGGTTCACCCATGCTTGTGCTCCATCCAACTCCTTCTTGCTAACCACTGAGACCTCACAGGTACCTCTCAACCAACGCTAGGGGTACTCTTCTTCCTCTTGACACCCCCAAGCCTTAAAGGGGACACACACACAAACCATAGAAAGCTAGTTCCTAGCTTGCCTCGCAAGGTCCAGCTACCATCTCTAATCAAGATGGGCATCCCAACTTCCACAAGAAAATATAGTCAAGAAAAATATCGGCAGTGTAACCTTATGTGTACCAGACGTGATCCATTCCTCTTCTCTGCCATTTCTTATATAGAGTTCTCTTAGTGACTAGTTGCCAAAATGCACATTAAATTATTTTTGTTAAATTTTTATTAGGAATATTCTCCCCTGTACACTTGTCACCTGATCCCTTATTTGCATCAAAAATTTATTTAATTAATTTGTATTAAATTGTCAATTTCCCTCACCCACCTAAAAGCATTCCTAAAAATGCTCCTTGATGTCCCTTTATTCTCTCACATTCCCTTAATGACTAATGCCTTTCTTAAAGTTTAGTTAAGTTCATTTTAGTAAAGTTCTCTATACTAGATTCCTTCTATGTTCCACATTCCTTTTGCAATTAATTTCCCCTTTTGCCTAAGTCAGAATTTAGAAAGTTTTGCACATAAAAAACAATTAATCCTTTAAATAATTTAATCCTCCATTTAATTCTAAATTTGAATCCCCCCCCCTTTTAATTCTAATTTGATTTTTCCCCAATTTAGTAATTGCTTAATTAAATTTTTCCCTCATATCCTACTTAGACCTAGGCTTTAATTTCAACTAGGCTTAGCAATTTTTAAGGGAAAAGTTATAATTAATATACTTTATTGATGCATAATTATTTTAAAGCTGAGCATGTCAAGGTAAGATATTGTTTTCTAGGTACCTAAGTTCATTGACTCACTAGTGTTAAACCACGACGTGCCCTTCAAGATGCACTACATGCTCCAAGGGTGTCACTCGCCTTCGTTCAAGTTTCATCTATGCGATGTGCCCTTCAAGACGCACTACGTGCTCCAAGGGTGCCACTCTCCTTTTGACTGATTTTGGTAGACGTCCACCCTTGGAGTCAATACTCCATCGGGTGACCTTGTGGGAGACTAAGGGCTTCTAAGGAATAAGGACCCTGCCTTATTTCATTCCCCTTAGAATCATCATGAGTGATTGTTACAGTCTGCCCTCACGACATCGTTTATCTCTCGAACTAGGTAATCGTTAACCTATAGTTCGAGCCACGATGGGAGTGCTAGTAGGTTGTAGCAGGGCTGCTGCCACACCCCCCCTCAATATCTCTGGTTTTCATGCGTGACCCCTTTACTCCAAATGTGAGTATGGTTAGAAAGCTATCGCCAGCCTACATCCATCAACGAAACATGTTAGAGATCCAAAATCAACATCATAATATACCAGTCATATGCCACATATGAAATAACAAAAATGCTCAAACCATAAACAATCAAATCCTTGACTCTATTTGGAGTCCAAGGAGGTCCATCGATGCCATTGACATCCTCAATCAGTCCAGAGTCATGCACACTTAGGAGAAACCAATCAATAGCACTCGTCGATACAATATAATCAAATAACATATCATCATATCCATAACATCATCATAATCCATAAGTGAAACGGTCAATCATATAATGAACTAGATCACTTGCACGCAAGTGTCCTCAAAGAATAAGTCACATCAGGTGCGCGCAAGAGTGAGCTGTTACAATGATCCCAGTCAAAGCCGAGTTTGAATGCATAACAATTCAACAACCATTTAGGGTTTAAGTGTTCGTGTCATGTGGTTGGGTAAAATTTGGATATTAGAGGTTGCATGTACATCTAAGTTGATGCTTGATAGGGACAATAAAAAATACATAGTTCATGCTTGGCATGCAGGACAAGAAAAAATATATAGCATAATTTTTTTTTTTTATATTTTAAAATTTCATCTTGTGAAGTTGCTATGATTTACGATAAAGATCTACAATTTGGTATCACTATAGCATGCTAGTTAAAAAATAGAGTCCATGTAAATGTTATCCCTAAAAATATTTGAAAGAAAACTAGAGTCCACATAAATGTTATCCCCAAAAAGATTTTTTTTTCATTTTCAGCTTTACATGTAATATTAAGGAGAAAACTTTAAATATTTAGTGTCGAGTGTTTTGGATTTATATTAGTCTACAAGAATCTATACTTTTTATTAAAAGCTAAATATTTTGTAAATTTTATTTAAGCACATCATTTACCAAGCCAACTACTAATTCCAATCTAAGTTGAGTCATAATTTTTGGACACAATGATTATGATGTGAGTGAGAACATTATAACATTGATAATAATATAAATAATTATTTTTAACATAAAAAGTTAAACAAAACTATATAATATCATATAAATTCTAGCAATATATCTTTATTATTATACATAATACGAAAAAGGGAGGGATAGATTTGACAATAAACCGATTACACAATTCAACTTGTACATTGTTCACATACACTTCTTCAATGAAAATAACTTATAATGAAATGGTTAATAAAAATAACTTATAATGAAATGATTCATTGCTTAAAATTCCACTCACACACATGTAAATAATAGTTTTTTATTTAACCAAATATCTTCCTTACTGTTAAACTACTTGTTTTGTTATTCCTAAATTGTTAGTAGTGATTTTTTAAGAAAAGCTAATGAAATCCCATTGAATGTGAATGTGATATACATCGGCGGGAACCCATTGAAATCTAAAAAAATGTTAAGGTCATATTCGGATGCGGAAACCAAGGAACTTCAAATCAAAGAGGTTGAGATATGGAATCTATTGATGTTTCATTTTCCCAATATATGGTAGGAAAGAAAATAAAAATCTTACAAATATACTATGTTGCATCGGGATTCGTCCCCCCCCAAAAAACCCGCGTATCCATCATCTTTGTGTTTCGGGGATTTGGGGATTCATAGGAAACTTACCCAAATTGATGGGGACTCCATTAGGGACTCGGGGATTTGTTGGTCGTCCCCAAGACGTTTCAGACATATTTCAGGGACGTTCCAAACAGATTTTGAGCATGTTCTGGGCAGATTTCAAGGATTTTTTGGGCAGATTTTGGGGATATTCCGAGCATATAACTTCAGTCTTGACAATCATGGAAATTGATGATTGGACAATAAGATCATTTTTCCCATCTATTATTTTTGTATTGCATTGCATCTAAATCTGTTGTAAACGTTGCAGCTCAAAACATGGGTTTTGATTTGGATTTTTGGTGATTTAAATATTGTATTTTCAGCAGCAAGGTTACAACAAGCAAAACTTCCATGTCAAAAAAACGAGAAATGCAACATTTCAAAGGGATGATCCTTGTGGTTATAGCTCTTGTTTTTCTCATTTTTCTGGTCGTCTTAGCTTTTACATGTTGTACATGGGTTTACAGGGGCCATTCAATTATAGTGCTTCCACCATCCCAACCTCAAGCATTGTGAAAACAATCAGATAGTAGTGACTTCGACTAGTACTAAATGTTTGAATAAATTCCTATTCAATCACCTTCTTAATTTGAAATATGAATCTAATCTCTTTATAGAACCAAAGTGTTTTATAGTGTTTTTCAACACAACCATAAAAATCTGCAAAACTTATTGAAGGGAATGTCTTTTAAGTTTTAACATAATCATCATTAACAATAAATATGAGGAAGAAAAATTGCTATAGAGACATTTCTCACTTAAGTTTGTTAAAGCTAAACAACGTTTTGCTCTTATCTAGCAGCTAATAATGAAATGACACTCAACTCTTTTTTAAATTGCTTAAGCTTTTTCAGAATTGGCAAGTGTAAGAGCTGTGCATAATACTGTATAGTATAGCTTGTTATGTTTACAAGCTTGAAGCAACTACAAATGTTTATGATAAATTTTAATTTTTTAATATATATATATATGCGCTCTAGCCGTCCTGAAGACGCGTCCCATCCCTATCCTTCCCCATCCCAAAAACCAATACAACATAGCAAATATATATATTTTTACTTTTCAATTCAATCGAAAAATAATAAAAGAAATCAGTAAACGTTCCCACATTGTCAAACCTACCAGATGGAATGTTGGATATAATTATTCAATTTTATATTACTTTTATATTACGTAAATGAGAAATCGATTTACGGTATGCACTTTGAATAATATTAATTTTGTTTTTTGGGAAAAAAAAGTTATAAATATTAACAACATGACGTAAGGAAAAAATATTTTTTCTGTGTTTTGAACGTTGATTTCATTGCTCAACAATTTTCAGCGTTTTGGGAGTTCAATAAGTGAAAGGAAGGGAGGCTAATGTGAATGATAAAGAAGAGTCGATGACGTTAATCTGCCAAGAATTATTAATCGACTTTAAAATACTTTATATCCATAGAATTTATATTAATCAAGTAACCATTACTTTAATATAATTCTAGTGCTTAATACTTATATAGAGTAATCATTAGTTCAATATAATTATATTTAACTTTAACTTTGTTCTTATATTTATCTTTGATGGTGCATTGAAGAATTTCTTAATTTCTAGACACAATCATTTATATATTTTCAATAATTATATTTAACTTTAACTTTGTTCTTATATTTATCTTTGATGGTGCATCGAATAATTTCTTAATTTCTAGACACAATCATTTATATATTTTCAATGGCTTTGTGTATTATTTCATAAACTGATTTTTCATTTTTCTTTGATATTATAAAATACTTTTAGAAAATATCTGTAATTGATTTTTCTCCAATATTATTGTAGATTATCAAAATATTGGTTTTAATTTTTCTTATAAATTCCATATAAATCAGTTTCTTATTTTCCTCTTATATTGTCAAGATCATCTGAAGACGAATATATCTTTCTACTATGATATTATTGGAAGTTATTTGAACATTAATCTTTGACCTTCCCTTGTAGTTATTGAAATATTTTCAAGCATTGATCATAATCCATCTTCTGATGGCTTGGTTGTTTTGAACGTTGGACATTTAAAGCTCTCCTTTATTGTGTTTTTTCTTAGTACCTTCGATTTGACATAGTCAATCATCGATTGACACACGAACCAAAATATTAATAGCACATTCAAATTTATTATGGTTTGGGCAATCATTTTAATTCGACAAACTCTTTTTACACTTAACATATTTTAATTTATAGAACATTATTAGTCTACCTTAAAATATTTTATATCGAGTAATCGTTACTTCAATATAATTATATTGCCTAATACTCACGGTATGTGGATCAATAAAACAATTACATTAAAAAAGTTAACTTAACTTACATGAAAAAAGTTATAAATAGCGATGGAACGAGGTTGGAGAATTTGTTTTGAATCAAGCATTTTTTGTCATTTCATTGTTGAACCGTTTCCAACGTTTGGGCGATTTCATTATTGAACAATTCAACTTTTGGCTATTTCACTGCTCAACAGTTTCCACCATTTTAATGGCCAACTTACCTTATCAAGTTGTAGAGTGATAGTTTTATTTATTGGGGTGGCAGTATTGATGATCTTGGGGGCATCTTCAGATAACAACTTCATGAACCAACATAATCAACTATTAATCATGACAGCCTCCAAAGTTGATGGGTTCAAGAAAGAAAGAGTCATGTCCATGAACCAACCGATACCCAGTTAGCTATTAACTAGGGAAACTTCAAAATTTGATAAACTGAGTAATTTTAAGAAAGGAGATACACATGTCTACTCAAGGAGTTGAAAACATGTCTAGAAGCATGTGGATATCTCCAACCTCTCAGCCAACACTGACCCACAACCATGTTCGACAATCGCCTAGAGGTAGCCCTTTGTCTTTACCAGAGATATTCCAATCTTTCTATGACTGGATTTTTACATAGAACTACCTTAGACACTCTGTAGATCTCCAGATGCGAGAGGAACAAGAAGACATGCAATCAACAACTTGTCATAAAATTCCACACACTGAAAACTTCAAGAAGGGCGATGAGCACAGTCATATAAATAAATTGAAGAGATTTATGAAAAGTTAGGATGTCTTCCGCATCT
This sequence comes from Picea abies, assembly GCA_900067695.1. Classification (NCBI taxonomy): domain Eukaryota; kingdom Viridiplantae; phylum Streptophyta; class Pinopsida; order Pinales; family Pinaceae; genus Picea; species Picea abies. Next base: position 18,781 of record CBVK0100352321.1, read on the forward strand.
CGACCAACACCACAGGCCACCCACAACTCTGTTCGACGACCGCCTAGAGGCAGCCCTCCGCATTTACCAACGTAAACTCAATGTTTATGTGACAATATTTTTAGACACAACCACCTTGGACAGTCTACGGGTTCCTAGGTGTGAAAGGAATGATGTTAAAAGTGGCTCAACTCACATGCTCCTCCCCAAACAAGAAACACAAATACCTAGTTACAATGGGAGCCCATTTCCTCTGTAGCTCCTCCCCAAATAGGAAACACGCGATGGTAGCCCATTTTCTTCGCAGTTGGAGCCTCTGGAATATAATTTCATCAGTAAAAAAAATATGGTTGAGCACAGTAAATCTAACCTACTATTTCTCTTGTTTCATCGATTCGTCCATCCTATCCAAGAGCTACATTAATACTTCAATGACTTCCTCCTTCCAGAAGTGGGTCATTGTCATTCAGTTGGATTTCCGAGAGATCTGTGACTTTGAAGCCACGAATATAAATATCAAGTTCATGGCGGGAGAACACTCGAACAGATGACCCTTCGACGACCTTCTTAGCACAATGGCACATGCCTTTCTGTTAGAGGATGGACAATTTCACCTGGACAACGTCGAGGTTTGGACGGTGGACATGGTAGTGACGGATGATAAGTCCGCAGTGGATCTTGAGAGTGTAGTGCTTCACGAGATCGGACATTTGATAGGTTTGGACCATTGTACAGTCTGTTGATTCATCATGTTTAGCCATCTTGATCCCATAAAAGTAAAGCGTCGGTTGACCTGTGATGATATCGAGGGCACCATGGCTCTCTATGGCCCTCACACTTCCGAACAACACTATGATATTCCACACCTTGGGCTTGGTGGAAAATTCGGGTGGCATCCAGGATGCAAGGAACTTTGCACCACTGTACGTACATAAATTTCCTCCACAAATCCTCCCCAAATAGGAAACATGAAATGAAGAATTATTATCTACACTATATATATTTGCAAGAGTTTAAAAATGGAAAATAAGTGAAGGAAGGAATGGGGCTATGGTTCTCTTCAAATTCATATCCTAAGCCAACTTTACCCATTCAAAATATGGTGAGTGGAATGTTAGCGAAATGTTTATTTAACATTTAAAATCCAAAAAGATGACATGAGGCTAATTTGAGGTATGCATTTAAATTTTGAAAAACACATGGACCACTTTCATAATTAAAATCACATTTTGGAATTTTGATGGGATATGTAGAATGTGTTTTCATCCTTTTCAACTAGATCTCTCTACATCCTTTATGCTCTACAATGCATAACTAAATTTAGGGAACCAAAGAAATGGAATTGGATTCCCTTGTCATTATTATGTGGTAGTATGGCATTATTGATCATAATTGGATAATTTTTATGTTCAAAATGGATCATAATATGCAAAACAAGCATAACATTTTAACACTTTCATAATTGAAAATAATGGTTACATTTATACTATAAAACTTCTACATTACTTAATGTGAATGATAAAGAAGAGTTGATGACATTAGTCTACCAAGCATTATTAGTCGACCTTAAAATACTTTATATCCATAGACTTTATATTAATCGACTTTATATTGACTTTGTTCTTATATTTCACTTTCACTTTGATGGTGCATCCAAAAATTTCATAATTTTTAATCTCAATGATTTGTTTAGATATTTTCAATCATCTCTATTTTTCATTTTACTTATAAAAAAACTTTTAACAAATCTGCATTTGATTTTTCTCCAATATTATGGTAGATTATCTAAATATTGGTTTAAATGTTGGGATATATAAATTCATATTAATAATCCTTCTATGATCCTCAATGTGAGACTCTTAAAAAAAAAATCATGTATCTGGATTTGTTTAAGAGCCACATATATGACAGGTTGGTCTTATCATCACGGTTAGGGAGATGAAGCAAACCTCCTAAGTTGAATAACAATAAGAGGAGTCTAATATGTGTATAGTTGAGCCTATCGATATTGGTTGGAGCCAACCCCCAACCATCATGATAATCCACCATCCAATCTTGGGGTTTCCTCGTAATTCAAGATTTGTTTAAGAGCCACATATATGGCAGGTTGGCCTTATCATCACAGTTAGGGAGAGTAAGCAAACCTCCTAAGTTGAATAACAATAAGAGGAGTCAAATATTTGTATAGTTGAGCCTATTTATATTGGTTGGAGCCAACCCCCAACCATCATGATAATCCACCATCCTCTCTTGGGGTTTCTTCCTTGTAATTCAATGATTATGTGTTTATGTTTGGGTATAGGGTCATTATCCACAAATGTTTCGTGGAGATTTTAATATTTTTCTTTATGTATAGGTCAATTTTATTTATATGTGTATTTCTAGTGTAAGTTTGTGATGTTCATGGTAGTTATATATATATATATATATATATATAT